>JASAMZ010013844.1:0-11899 GCA_030248115.1 Linhomoeus sp. GSCO2_2 | reverse complement strand
TCGTTTATTGACAAATTTGAATGCAGAAATGGAAAGGTCGTATGCCAATAAGGATTTGTGACATAGTTTTGCAGTTTTCTAAAATTGCAATTTCGAGATATTTTCAATCCAAATATGAAAATGTCGAAAATCGACTTTTCACCTGATGATATAGCGGCGATATTTCTTCAGAAATGGAAGGAGCATGGACTGCGGATAATTTTGTAATGCAAGAAAAATTTTTTGCAAATATGGAATTTAACAGAAATACGTAATTATTTTTCAAAATTCCATAAATCAACAAAAATAGAACGTCGTTTTTTTGACGAATTTGAACGCGGAAATGGTAAGGCCGTACGCCAATAAGAATTTGTGACATAGGTTTACATTTTCAATAAATTCCAATTTCGAGATATTTGAATTAAAATTTTAAATAAATGTCAAAATCGAGATTTTCGTCTAAAGGCCAGAACAGCTGTTTATTGATGATAACGATGAATGTGCACTCCGAAACAGAAATGCGTACGCTGAACACAGGAATTCGCTCGCACCAAACTTTTGGCAAGTTTTTTTGTTGGATGTGGCGTTTTCACACCGGTAGGAAACATCAGATAAACGGCGTCGTATCATGCCGATAACATATAGCGAACGCGGCGATATCACTGAGCTTCAGATCAGCTGTACAGACAACCGTATCGTGGGGATAGCTGCAAGTGGCATTAAGGTACAAGTTCTCAAGACAATTACTCCAGATGCGGCTAACGACGTGTACAAAGTTCACCAACATTTGACAGACACAAAGTATATGTTGAACTTTTTACACACACAGCTTGTTTAGACAACCACATTTTGAACTTGAATAACTTTGGCTGGCGTCGTTGGTAAGCCCTGAAATTTTCACAGTCGAAAGCTAGAACCTGAGCAATTTTTTCACCGTTGGTCCGAAAATTTTGTGTTGCGTGCACTAATAATTTCAGCGCGTCGAATTTTAGAGCAGATTTCCACCTACTGGCAGAACTCGGTATGCCATAACTCGGCCGTTACGTAACCGATTTCACTGAAACAAACGGCAGGTTGTAGACCATACAATAACCTACAAGGTACACGTTCTCAAGAGAGTTTCTCCAGCTACGGCTAACAATGTGTACAAGGTTGACTATGCTGTTCACCAAAATTTGACAGACGCAACCGAGCGAATATTAATTGTGGGAGCCCCCTTGCGCGTTTCACCTGAGTAAGTAAAGGACTGGATAGTGTTTCACCGTCACTAGATATGGTGTGAAAGGAGTGGTCATATCTACCATTCAAGTTTGCGCTGTCGAACGGATCAGAGGAAAAGGGAAATTGCAACCGGGAGAGGGGGGGGGGGATATGTGTCCGAGGGCAAATATCAGCCAACATGTATGTAATGAAAGCGCAAGAGCATCGTACGCCAATAGTTGGCGCAATAAACTTATACACATTATTACAAACTTCTTCACTCGTCAGCCTGCAGTCTATGTTATGCAATCTATGTCTATCTATGTTATGCCGTTGCACCGACGAGGTACCGGGTGAGATACTCATGCCGCCAGTTCGATCGAATGAATCGATGCCGTCCCTAAACATCGGTCTGCATCTGAGATTTGTCCCCGTCTCCGTACGATAGGTAGGCTAGGAGAGCATCGTGCTTTGACAGCTAGGTAAGTAGGTATGTAGCACAGTGCAGTACGGAGGAACAGAAATCGTTGAACTCGTGCCGCCAGTTCGATCGAATAAATCGATGCCGTCCCTAAACATCGGTCTGCGTCTGAGATTTGTCCTCCATCGCCGTACGACAGGTAGCCTAGGAGAGCATCATGCTTTGACAACTAGGTAAGTAGGTATGTAGCACAGTGCAGTACGGAGGAACAGAAATCGTTGAACTCGTGCCGCCAGTTCGATCGAATAAATCGATGCCGTCCCTAAACATCGGTCTGCGTCTGAGATTTGTCCTCCATCGCCGTACAACAGGTAGCCTAGGAGAGCATCGTGCTTTGACAACTAGGTAAGTAGGTATGTAGCACAGTGCAGTACGGATTAACAAAAATCGTTGAACTCGTGCCGCCAGTTCGATCGAATAAATCGATGCCATCCCTAAACATCGGTCTGCGTCTGAGATTTGTCCTCCGTCGCCGTACAATAGGTAGGCTAGGAGAGCATTGTGCTTTGACAACTAGGTAAGTAGGTATGTAGCACAGTGCAGTACGGAGGGACAGAAATCGTTGAACTCGTGCCGCCAGTTCGATCGAATAAATCGATGCCGTCCCTAAACATCGGTCTGCATCTGAGATTTGTCCTCCATCGCCATACGACAGGTAGCCTAGGAGAGCATCATGCTTTGACAACTAGGTAAGTAGGTATGTAGCACAGTGCAGTACGGAGGAACAAAAATCGTTGAACTCTTGCGCTCTGGCGCTCTCTTGGAGGACGCCAACTCTCTGTTTTTTCAAGTGTGGTTTCGAGACTCCACTTTGGAGACACTCACAGTCCGAAAGTAAACGTGGACTTCACTCTGTTGGATTTCGTCTGCACAGCTTCCAGACACCCCAAGAGACCTCGAACGAGATATCTCAAGCGGTCGGCCGCCGAGTCAACTTTGGATCTGCTCGGAATGCTACTTGCGACCCAACTTCGGAAGCCTCTCGACCTCAAGGTGCGTAGGCATGTATTGGGTTTCCAGGGCCCTTGACTCCCCCCTCCACAAACAATTTTTTTGGCCAGAACTCCCCCCCCCCCTTTTGGCTTAGGACTCTGGCTTAGGACTTAGGCTTAGGACTTTTGGAGGGACTGCGCATTTTAATCGTTGGCTGACATTTGTCCTCCAAGATCAACGTTGTTCCCTGTTCTCGGATTCAATCTTGTTTGTTTTCCAAAAGCCAGCTTCTCAACGATGCTTCTACTAGGATTTGCCAGGGGCAGCGTTTCATACAATACCACGATGCATTGTTGTACAGGGCGTTTTTTCGCCGCGCCTCAGCGCGGCGAGGTGTATATATACGGATGACAATGTCTGTCTGTGTGTGTGTGTGTCCGTCCGTCCGTGCCACCGAAGTAGAATATGTGACATATGTGGTCAAGTAGAGTTAAGGTCACTGAGTACGGATCCGATGTCCGTTTCTGTTGCTAATTCGATTTTTCGAAATATTTACAATTAGAATATGAAAATGTCGAAAATCGACTTTTTCACCTGATGAGCTAGCCGCGAAATTTCTTCGGAAATGGAAGGAGCACGGACCGCTGATAATTTGTAACACAAAGAAAATTTTTAGTCAATGTGGAATTTGATAGAAATACGCAATTGTTTGCCAAAATTTCATAAATTGACAAAAATAGAACGTCGTTTGTTGACGAATGTGAATGCAGAAATTGAAAGGTCGTAAGCCAATAAGAATTTGTGACATACTTTTTCAGTTTTGAAAAATTGCAATTTCGAGACATTTTCAATCAAAATATGGAAATGTCGAAAATCGACTTTCTCACCTGATGATACATGTATAGCGGCGAAATTTCTTCAGAAATCGAAAGAGTATAGACTGCGTATAATTTGTAACGCAAGAGAAATTTTTTCCGAATATGGAATTTAATAGATATACGTGATTATTTGTCCAAATTCCATAAATTGGCAAACGTAGAACGTCATTTATTGAAGAATGTGACTGTAGAAATTGAAAGGTCGTAAGCCAACAAGAATTTGTGACTTGGTTCTACAGTTTTGAATTATTGCAATTTAGAGATATTAACATTAAAATATAAAAATGTCGAAAATCGACTTTGTCGCCTGATGGACTAGCGGCGAGATTTCTTCAGAAATGGAAAGAGCATAGACCGCGGGTAATTTGCAGCACAAAAGAAATTGTTTCCAATTGTGGAATTCTATAGAAATACGCCACAATTTACCAAAATTCTACAAATTGATAAAAGCGTCATAACGCAGAGATACATACACCAAACGAAATTCCTGGTAGAGAACGACTACACCAAACAGTTGGCAAGCTTTTTTGCTCGATGTGGCATATTGTCACAGGTATAAAACTTCAGATAAACGGCGTCGTATCATGCCGACACCATATAGCGAACGCGGCGATATCACTGAGCTTTAGATCAGTTGCACAGACAACCGTATCGTGGTAATAGCTGCACTGGAATTGTAATACACGTTTTCAAGATACCTTCTCTAGATACGGCTAATTATGCGAATGAAATTCACTATACTGTTCACCAAGATTTGACAGACACAAAGACAGGTTGCACTTTTTACACACACGGCTTGTTTTCGCCGCGCCTCAGCGCGGCGAGGTGTATATATACGGATGACAATGTCTGTCTGTCTGTCTGTGTGTCCGTCCGTCCGTCCGTCCGTGGCACCGAAGTAAAATAGGTGACATATGTGGTCAAGTAGAGTCGAGGTCGCTGAGTACGGATCCGGTGTCCGTTTATGTTGCTAATTTCGCATTTTCGAGATATTCGCAATTAAAATTCGAAAATGTCGAAAATCGACTTTTTCGTCTGATGCGCTAGCCGCGAAATTTCTTCAGAAATGGAAGGAGCATGGACCGCGGATAATTTGTACCACAAAAGAAATTTTTTGCAAATGTGGAATTTAATAGAAATACGCGATTATTTGTCAAAATTGCATAAATTGACTAAAATACAACGTCGTTTATTGACAAATTTGAATGCAGAAATGGAAAGGTCGTATGCCAATAAGGATTTATGACATAGTTTTGCAGTTTTCAAAAATTGCAATTTCGAGATATTTTCAATCCAAATATGAAAATGTCGAAAATCGACTTTTTCGTCTGATGCGCTAGCCGCGAAATTTCTTCAGAAATGGAAGGAGCATGGACCGCGGATAATTTGTACCGCAAAAGAATTTTTTTGCAAATGTGGAATTTAATAGAAATACGCGATTATTTGTCAAAATTGCATAAATTGACTAAAATACAACGTCGTTTATTGACAAATTTGAATGCAGAAATGGAAAGGTCGTATGCCAATAAGGATTTGTGACATAGTTTTGCAGTTTTCTAAAATTGCAATTTCGAGATATTTTCAATCCAAATATGAAAATGTCGAAAATCGACTTTTCACCTGATGATATAGCGGCGATATTTCTTCAGAAATGGAAGGAGCATGGACTGCGGATAATTTTGTAATGCAAGAGAAATTTTTTGCAAATATGGAATTTAACAGAAATACGTAATTATTTTTCAAAATTCCATAAATCAACAAAAATAGAACGTCGTTTTTTTTGACGAATTTGAACGCGGAAATGGTAAGTAAGGCCGTACGCCAATAAGAATTTGTGACATAGGTTTACATGTTCAATAAATTCCAATTTCGAGATATTTGAATTAAAATTTTAAATAAATGTCAAAATCGAGATTTTCGTCTAAAGGCCAGAACAGCTGTTTATTGATGATAACGATGAATGTGCACTCCGAAACAGAAATGCGTACGCTGAACACAGGAATTCGCTCGCACCAAACTTTTGGCAAGTTTTTTGTTGGATGTGGCGTTTTCACACCGGTAGGAAACATCAGATAAACGGCGTCGTATCATGCCGATAACATATAGCGAACGCGGCGATATCACTGAGCTTCAGATCAGCTGTACAGACAACCGTATCGTGGGGATAGCTGCAAGTGGCATTAAGGTACAAGTTCTCAAGACACTTACTCCAGATGCGGCTAACGACGTGTACAAAGTTCACCAACATTTGACAGACACAAAGTATAGGTTGAACTTTTTACACACACAGCTTGTTTAGACAACCACATTTTGAACTTGAATAACTTTGGCTGGCGTCGTTGGTAAGCCCTGAAATTTTCACAGTCGAAAGCTAGAACCTGAGCAATTTTTTCACCGTTGGTCCGAAAATTTTATGTTGCGTGCACTAATAATTTCAGCGCGTCGAATTTTAGAGCAGATTTCCACCTACTGGCAGAACTCGGTATGCCATAACTCGGCCGTTACGTAACCGATTTCACTGAAACAAACGGCAGGTTGTAGACCATACAATAACCTACAAGGTACACGTTCTCAAGAGAGTTTCTCCAGCTACGGCTAACAATGTGTACAAGGTTGACTATGCTGTTCACCAAAATTTGACAGACGCAACCGAGAGAATATTAATTGTGGGAGCCCCCTTGCGCGTTTCACCTGAGTAAGTAAAGGACTGGATAGTGTTTCACCGTCACCAGATATGGTGTGAAAGGAGTGGTCATATCTATCATCCATCATGCTTTGACAGCTAGGTAAGTAGGTATGTAGCACAGTGCAGTACGGAGGAACAGAAATCGTTGAACTCGTGCCGCCAGTTCGATCGAATAAATCGATGCCGTCCCTAAACATCGGTCTGCGTCTGAGATTTGTCCTCCATCGCCGTACGACAGGTAGCCTAGGAGAGCATCATGCTTTGACAACTAGGTAAGTAGGTATGTAGCACAGTGCAGTACGGAGGAACAGAAATCGTTGAACTCGTGCCGCCAGTTCGATCGAATAAATCGATGCCGTCCCTAAACATCGGTCTGCGTCTGAGATTTGTCCTCCATCGCCGTACAACAGGTAGCCTAGGAGAGCATCGTGCTTTGACAACTAGGTAAGTAGGTATGTAGCACAGTGCAGTACGGAGGAACAAAAATCGTTGAACTCGTGCCGCCAGTTCGATCGAATAAATCGATGCCATCCCTAAACATCGGTCTGCGTCTGAGATTTGTCCTCCGTCGCCGTACAATAGGTAGGCTAGGAGAGCATTGTGCTTTGACAACTAGGTAAGTAGGTATGTAGCACAGTGCAGTACGGAGGGACAGAAATCGTTGAACTCGTGCCGCCAGTTCGATCGAATAAATCGATGCCGTCCCTAAACATCGGTCTGCATCTGAGATTTGTCCTCCATCGCCATACGACAGGTAGCCTAGGAGAGCATCATGCTTTGACAACTAGGTAAGTAGGTATGTAGCACAGTGCAGTACGGAGGAACAAAAATTGTTGAACTCTTGCGCTCTGGCGCTCTCTTGGAGGACGCCAACTCTCTGTTTTTTTCGCCGCGCCTCAGCGCGGCGAGGTGTATATATACGGATGACAATGTGTGTGTGTCTGTGTGTGTGTGTCCGTCCGTCCGTCCGTCCGTGGCACCGAAGTAAAATAGGTGACATATGTGGTCAAGTAGAGTCGAGGTCGCTGAGTACGGATCCGGTGTCCGTTTATGTTGCTAATTTCGCATTTTCGAGATATTCGCAATTAAAATTCGAAAATTCGCAACATAAATTGACACAAATAGAACGTCATTGATTGGCGACTGCGAATGCAGAAATGGATGGGTCGCACGCCAATAAGAATTTGTGACATGGTTTTACAATTTTGAAAAATTGCAATTTAGAAATATTTACAATTAAAATACGAAAATGTCAAAAATCGGCTTTTTCACCTGATGAGCTAGAGGTTAAATTTCTTCAGAAATGGCAATGACATAGCCCGCAGATAATTTGTAATATAAAAAAATTTTTTTGCAAATGTGGTATTTAGTAAAAATACGCGATTATTTGTCAAAATTTCATAAATCGACATAAATCGAACGCGATATATTGACAGAAGTGAATGCCGTAATGGAAAGGTTGTGTGATAACAAGAATTTGTGGCACAGTTTTACAGTTTTTAAAAGTTGTGATTTCGAGATATTCACGTTTAAAATACGAAAACGTCGAAAAAAACTTTTTCGTCCAATGAGCTAGCGGCAAAGTTTCATTCTTCAGATATAGCAGGCGCATAGACAATGGATTTGATGATTGTGAACGCGGAAACAGAAAGATCGTACGCCAAACGTAATTCCTCGTAGAGAACAACTGCACAAAACATTTGGCAAGTTTTTTTGTCCGATGCGGTTTATTCACACAGGTATAAAACTTCATATGAACGGCGTCGTATCATGCCGATACCATATAGCAAACGCGGCGATATCACTGAGCTTCAGATCAGCTGTACAGACAACGGTATCGTGGGAAAAGCTGCACTTGATTTGTGGTACACATTATCAAGATACCTTCTCTAGATGCGGCTAATGATGTGTGTAAAGTTCACTATACAGTTGACCAAGATTTGACAGACACTATGTGTTGGTTGAACTTTTTTCGCCGCGCCTCAGCGCGGCGAGGTGTATATATACGGATGACAATGTCTGTCCGTGTGTCTGTGTGTCCGTGGCACCGAAGTAAAATATGTGACATATGTGGTCAAGTAGAGTCAAGGTCGCTGAGTACGGATCCAATGTCCGTTTGTGTTGCTAATTTCGCATTTTCGAGATATTCACAATTAAAATTCAAAAATGTCGAAAATCGACTTTTTCACCTGATGAGCTAGCAGCGAAATTTCTTCAGAAATGGAAAGAGCACGGACCGCTAATAATTTGTAACACGAAAGAAATTTTTTGTCGATGTGAAATTTGATAGAAATACGAAATTGTTTGTCGAAATTTCATAAATTGACAAAAATAGAACGTAATTTATTGACAAATGTGAATGCGGAAATTGAAAGGTCGCAAGCCAGTAAGAATTTGTGACATAGTTCTTCAGTTCTGAAAAATTGCAATTTGGAGATATTCACAATTAAAATTCAAAAATGTCGAAAATCGACTTTTTCGCCTGATGAGCTAGCGGCGAAATTTCTTCAGAAATGGAAAGAGCACGGACCGCTAATAATTTGTAACACGAAAGAAATTTTTTGTCGATGTGAAATTTGATAGAAATACGAAATTGTTTGTCGAAATTTCATAAATTGACAAAAATAGAACGTAATTTATTGACAAATGTGAATGCGGAAATTGAAAGGTCGCAAGCCAGTAAGAATTTGTGACATAGTTTTTCAGTTTTGAAAAATTGCAATTTGGAGATATTTACAATTAAAATATAAAAATATCGAAAATCGACTTTTTCGCCTGATGAGCTACCGGCGAAATTTCTTCAGAAATGGAAAGAACATAGGCCGTGAACAATTTGTAACACAAAAGAAATTTTTTGCGTATGCGGAATTTCATAGAAATACGCAATTATTTGTCAAAATTTCGTAAACTGACAAAAATAGAACGTCATTTATTGACGAATGTGAATGCAGAAATTGAAAGGTCGTAAGCCAATAAGAATTTGTGACATGGTTCTACAGCTTTGAAATACTGCAATTTAGAGATATTTACAATTAAAATATAAAACAGTCGAAAATCGATTTTGGCGCCTGATGGACTATCGGCGAAATTTCTTCAGAAATCGAAAGAGCATAGAACGCGGATATTTTGTAACACAAAAGAAATTGTTTGCAATTGTGGAATATTATAGAAATACGCCACAATTTGTCAAAATTCTACAAATTGTCAAAAGCGTCATAACGCAGAAATGCGTACACCAAACGAAATTCCTAGTAGAGAATGACTGCACCAAACAGTTGGCAAGTTTTTTGTTCGATGTGGCGTATTCCCACAGGTATAAAACTTCAGATGAACGGCGTCGTATCATGCCGATACCATATAGCGAACGCGGCGATATCACTGAGCTTTAGATCAGTTGTACAGACAACCGTATCGTGTTAATAGCTGCATTTGAATTGTGGTACACGTTTTCAAGATACCTTCGCTAGATGCGGCTAATTATGCGAATGAAATTCACTATACTGTTCACCAAAATTTGACAGACACAAAGTATAGGTTGAACTTTTTACACACACAGCTTGTTAGACACACAGCTTGTTCAAGTGTGGTTTCGAGACTCCACTTTGGAGACACTCACAGTCCGAAAGTAAACGTGGACTTCACTCTGTTGGATTTCGTCTGCACAGCTTCCAGACACCCCAAGAGACCTCGAACGAGATATCTCAAGCGGTCGGCCGCCGAGTCAACTTTGGATCTGCTCGAGATGCTACTTGCGACCCAACTTCGGAAGCCTCTCGACCTCAAGGTGCGTAGGCATGTATTGGGTTTCCAGGTCCCTTGACTCCCCCCTCCACAAACAATTTTTTTGGCCAGAACTCCCCCCCCCCCTTTTGGCTTAGGACTCCGGAGGGCTGACATTTGTCCTCCAAGATCAACGTTGTTCCCTGTTCTCGGATTCAATCTTGTTTGTTTTCCAAAAGCCAGCTTCTCAACGATGCTTCTACTAGGATTTGCCAGGGGCAGCGTTTCATACAATACCACGATGCATTGTTGTACAGGGCGTTTTTTCGCCGCGCCTCAGCGCGGCGAGGTGTATATATACGGATGACAATGTCTGTCTGTGTGTGTGTGTGTCCGTCCGTCCGTGCCACCGAAGTAGAATATGTGACATATGTGGTCAAGTAGAGTTAAGGTCACTGAGTACGGATCCGATGTCCGTTTCTGTTGCTAATTTCGATTTTTCGAAATATTTACAATTAGAATATGAAAATGTCGAAAATCGACTTTTTCACCTGATGAGCTAGCCGCGAAATTTCTTCGGAAATGGAAAGAGCACGGACCGCTGATAATTTGTAACACAAAGAAAATTTTTAGTCAATGTGGAATTTGATAGAAATACGCAATTGTTTGTCGAAATTTCATAAATTGACAAAAATAGAACGTCGTTTGTTGACGAATGTGAATGCAGAAATTGAAAGGTCGTAAGCCAATAAGAATTTGTGACATACTTCTTCAGTTTTGAAAAATTGCAATTTCGAGACATTTTCAATCAAAATATGGAAATGTCGAAAATCGACTTTCTCACCTGATGATATAGCGGCGAAATTTCTTCAGAAATCAAAAGAGTATAGACTGCGTATAATTTGTAACGCAAGAGAATTTTTTTCCGAATGTGGAATTTAATAGATATACGTGATTATTTGTCCAAATTCCATAAATTGGCAAACGTAGAACGTCATTTATTGAAGAATGTGACTGTAGAAATTGAAAGGTCGTAAGCCAACAAGAATTTGTGACTTGGTTCTACAGTTTTGAATTATTGCAATTTAGAGATATTAACATTAAAATATAAAAATGTCGAAAATCGACTTTGTCGCCTGATGGACTAGCGGCGAGATTTCTTCAGAAATGGAAAGAGCATAGACCGCGGGTAATTTGCAGCACAAAAGAAATTGTTTCCAATTGTGGAATTCTATAGAAATACGCCACAATTTACCAAAATTCTACAAATTGATAAAAGCGTCATAACGCAGAGATACGTACACCAAACGAAATTCCTGGTAGAGAACGACTACACCAAACAGTTGGCAAGCTTTTTTGCTCGATGTGGCATATTGTCACAGGTATAAAACTTCAGATAAACGGCGTCGTATCATGCCGACACCATATAGCGAACGTGGCGATATCACTGAGCTTTAGATCAGTTGCACAGACAACCGTATCGTGGTAATAGCTGCACTGGAATTGTAATACACGTTTTCAAGATACCTTCTCTAGATACGGCTAATTATGCGAATGAAATTCACTATACTGTTCACCAAGATTTGACAGACACAAAGTATAGGTTGAACTTTTTACACACACGGCTTGTTTTCGCCGCGCCTCAGCGCGGCGAGGTGTATATATACGGATGACAATGTCTGTCTGTCTGTCTGTCTGTCTGTCTGTGTGTCCGTCCGTCCGTCCGTCCGTGGCACCGAAGTAAAATAGGTGACATATGTGGTCAAGTAGAGTCGAGGTCGCTGAGTACGGATCCGGTGTCCGTTTATGTTGCTAATTTCGCATTTTCGAGATATTCGCAATTAAAATTCGAAAATGTCGAAAATCGACTTTTTCGTCTGATGCGCTAGCCGCGAAATTTCTTCAGAAATGGAAGGAGCATGGACCGCGGATAATTTGTACCGCAAAAGAATTTTTTTGCAAATGTGGAATTTAATAGAAATACGCGATTATTTGTCAAAATTGCATAAATTGACTAAAATA
>JASAMZ010013843.1:0-36899 GCA_030248115.1 Linhomoeus sp. GSCO2_2 | reverse complement strand
ATACCACATGTGCCATATAAAGGTTCCCAACAGCACAGCAGTCATCATAATTTCTGCAGGTAACATTATTGCATGTACCGGGTGGTCCAAAAAAGTGGCACCCTTTGAGCGCCCACAACTTGGTCAAACGGTAACCGATCACATTTAAAATTTTGCACGTTTATTCCCATCTACAGTACCAAAAGGTACACCGGATTTCATCCAATTAGAATAGACAGACCTGGAGCTTGTGGCTCTGTGGATTATTAAGTACTGTCGAAATTGAAGCAACAAGTTGAACATTCGACCTTCCATAAATCTTGCGTGGGTTAAGCGAGCAAGGTCAAATTTTTACCAGACATACTCTAATAGGTTTCCTACCTGACGACCATGTTAAACCCAAACAGTTTTAAAAGTTACGCAAATGCGGCACCATGTAACTCAAAGCGCGGTCTGCGGCGGCGCTCACCTGGTATTCATGCGACATTTTCGTAACTTTCAAAACTGTTTCGTTTTAATATGGTCGTCAGGTAAAAAACCTATTAGGTATATCGGTAAAAATTTGACCTTGCTCGCTTAACCCACGCAAGAGTTATGGAAGGTCGAATGTTCAACTTGTTGCTTCAATTTCGGCAGTACTTAATAATCCACAGAGCCACAACTCCAGCTCTGTCTATTCTAATTGGATGAAATCCGGTGTACCTTTTGGTACTGTAGATGGGAATAAACGTGCAAAATTTCAACGCGATCGGTTACCGTTTGAGCAAGTTGTGGGCGCTCAAAGGGTGCCACTTTTTTTTGGACCACCCGGTACTTATGGTACCGTGATAAATCTTGCAGTCATCACTCTGAAGCATTTCTCTTCACCTTCTAGAACAAAGCTGTATCCAGGAGACACAAACGACGGCGTGTTCACGCCGTGAGAGTCTGAGACTCATCTTCTTTGCCTCTATGCTCTACCTTCGCTAATCTAAGGTTGTAAACATGTTTGAGCGTCTACGAACGCCCAACCGGATAGCGGTTCCGTGATCACAAGAAGCATGCTTGAGGGAGCTCTGGACCGCCTAAGTGTCAACGGCAACGTCACCGGTGTCGCTGTGTCTGTCATAGGCGAAGTCGAGCGAACTCTCGGAGGTACAGTAAACGATACGCGTCCGATTATTGGCTGACCCGATGACATGTCGATAGGTTCTATGACGATGCTATTTGAGAGATGGTGGCGGAGGGGATTGGTTCAAAATGGAGCGTATGTATGTATCTGTTCAATTGACTGCGGAGTTCAGGCGACTGGAGCGCTGTGGTCACCAGTGACGGCTCCACTCTTGGAGAAGCGACGGATGAGGACGAGACCGGCTACGCCTTCGTCGGCCTCAGCTCAGGCGGCAAGCGACAGTACGCCATGATGACAAAGGGGCAGAAACACATCGCCCTCTTCCGAATGGGATCTTACGGTGGGTCGGAATTGGGCTCCTACGACTTGAAACGTCTATTCATTTTAGAGCAGGACCGACCGCAGTAAGAGGACATCAGTGACGGAAGGAATGCAAACGTGAAGACATGTTTGAAATGCGACTGCAGTTATTTGCCACTAGAAGTGGTGCATTCGAGGTGCAGTGGGTATGCACTATGCAGACACAATTATCATCATTGTGTTGAACACAGCTTCTCCTGCATACGGTAGGCATGTAACGAAGGAGCCGTTCACAAAGGCGCATCCTCGCAAATCGCAAAGCAAACTGACAGCATCAGACAGTCAAGCTGGTACGCGATAGCTGAACGTAGAATTCGACTCAAGCTGAATTACTGCATCAGCGTACACACACAGAAACGAATTATGAAGGCGGCCTGTCCTGCCTGCTTGTGTGCGCGCGCACGCACGCCTGACGCCTTCGGCATGCAACCAATCATGCTGTGCGTTAATACTCCCCCCCCCCCCCCCCCCCTCCCCTTAGAACCCGCCCAATGCAAGCGCGATTGCGCGCAGTTGCCCCAGAGTGAACGCAGCTGGCTTTGCCCCTCGAACCTTCGTTAGCGCCTCTCTCAAGTCTTCATTGCTTTGCCACCAGCCGGCTGTGTTGTAGTATCCCAGACGGGAAGCGTTCCTTGTCACGCCATGACTCGCGTCGTGGGCGATGGAGATGAAGTGGAAGTGCCAATACACGTTGCTGGTGCAGAAACCGTATTCAAACTGACTCCTCAGCACACGTTCGCTTCCGTCTCCATCAAAGACGACTCGCTTGACGTGTGGCTGGAGTGGCGCTGCGGCGACGCTACAGCCCACCGCAGAGTATCGCCAGGCACCCCTTATGCCACGACCGACGAAGCCGAGTTCGTCTGCGTCTTCATTCGCGACAAGGCCGAAGGATGGCAGGTTACGGAACTTTGTTTTGGACAAGTGCTTTGTCCTCTCTCAAATTGCCTTGTGCGGTCTTCTATGTGCCATGTAACCTCCGAGTCATTTCGGGGGGGGGGGGGGTCACTTGCCAGTCCGGCAACCTATAGCGGGTACTGGTTGACGGCCGTTGGCGGGGATGGGGGGGGGGGCGGTGAGGTACATAGGATCATTATGCTTCGTTGGGACCTTGGCTGACCAGAAGTCTCCGTCTTCAGTGGCGACCATTCAAGGCGATGATCACCGTGGAAAGGGAGGCCGACAAAGCCAAGATCACCAGCTGTTCTTACGTGATGCAGTACCGAGACCGGCTGAAAGTGTCACTGCATTTGCCCGTGATCACTGCGGCGGCGTGTCGCGCTGCTGTTGCCAATTCGAATCGGGTAGTCTGTCGGATTCAGTGGGTCTGGCTTCCCTTGACAGTAGAGCCGGCTGTCAACCCTCTGGAAGAATTTTCGGCCAACTTCAAGCAACTGCTGATGGACGGCGCCGCCAGCAGTGACGTTGTGGTTAGAGGAAGTAACAATGTGGAGTTCAAGGTCTAGGGCTCAGTGTTGTGGTTTGGTTGCACGCCTACAAGGGTGCCGCACTAATTACAATGCAGTGTTCCTTGTAGGCCCACTCTCAGGTGCTGAAGGCTCGCTCGAAGGTGTTCGCCCAAATGCTGGAGGCCGATATGAAGGAAAAGCAGACGGGCGTCATTGCCATCGACTCCGTCTCCTCAGAAAGTCTCCGCTGCCTCCTGGAGCACATCTACAGTGGAAAGACACCTGAGGATTTCGAAACGGCCACTGTGGAGCTCTTCTCTACCTCTGCAATGCGAGTTTCAGAGATACAAGCCGAATGTTAACTGTATCTTGTCCACCGCAGCCCGATTGTCGAGGTATCTGCATGGTAGTACGCTTTACTTCTTCAGGTACGAGCTGCGCGTGCTGCGCGACTGGTGCGGCGAGCAGCTGGCGGGCCGGGTGACGGAGGAGAACGTGGTAGAGATGGCCGCCCTCTCTCTGCTCCACCCCGACAGCAAGGCGCTGCTGAAGGGTGTGGTGAATTGCCTGCGCAGCCACTGGAAGACTGTCACCGCCTCTGAGGCCTGGAAGCAGCTGAAGGTGAAGTTGGACAAGGAGGGAATGGCCGCCCTCTTGGAGGCCATGATGGAGTGACTGACGATTGAAACCTCTGAGAATTGGCGCTGTTCAAGGAAGTTCGCTGTACGCCTCTTGCTTTCGTGACTTGCGCTCCACTTTGCCATGCGTTTGCGATGTGTGCACCTGGTTACAGGGGCTTGCGCTGTTTCCTGAGACATTCTGGAGCATTCGCTATATTTCCTTTCCCTTTGAATTCTTGCATTCGATCGGTATCCGTGCACCCTGCTGTCGAGTACTCTTGCATTCGGAATGCTTGTCGGTTTGGCTTTGTCGTTTCTATATTTTCATCTCGTTGACGTTGCTTCCGTCTGCCAAATACTGTTGATGCAATATACTGTAGCTTTCGCCGTGTCTCTGATTCGAAGCCGAACAAAACTGGTTTCCCGCTCGATTCGAGTGCATATTTCAATCAACGGTGGTCGGACGAAAACCAGGGCGGCACAACGACAACACAACGCAACTCGCGAATAGAACACGTCAAGTCAGAGAGCGTTCACGCTGCAGAAGACAACCATTTGTTTCACGTCGCTTTGAAACTACTGGATGCGAGTCGCACGTTTTAAGTCGTCGCGTCTCGCAGGAAGCCGACATTTGGGCGCACGAACCCTAAACGATCAGCCGGCACAGTGAAGCTAAACGTAGTAATAATGACGCAAAAATCTCACCTACAGGTAGTACTTACATATATGTAGATAGGTACACAATGTATTGTACGCGCCGTTGCTTGCGGTCAACTGTCCGCTTTCCATAAAAGCACCATTCGTACCACTACAATTCTGAGAGAGGTTTCGTGACGTCAATTCCAACCTATGTACAGTGCCGCCATCAGAACCAGCTTTCAGCAGTAGGATGAGTGAGAGTCTACTCCAAGCAGCTGGCAGCTAGCTGGCAACTTACATCAAGTAAAATCGGTCCTTCACTAGACTTCAGTGCTTCCTATTCTGGCTAGTTCCACTCCAAGGAGGCCTCCAGAAGGACGATCATCTGGTCCTTGTCCAGAGCCTCCTTCAGCTGCTTGCAGGCCTCGGTGGTGGAGATGACCTGCCAATGGCGCTTCAAAGACCGCACCACGGCCTTCAGCAATGCCTTGCTGTCGGGATGGCGCACGGCGATGCCAGCCATTTCCAGGACGTTCCCCTCCGTCACACGATTGGCCAGCCGCTCGCCGCACCAGTCGCGCAGCGCTTGCATTTCGTACCTGAAGCGAGCGCGGTCATAGACCATCGGTGATTCTCTCACTCAAATGCTGTGTGAAATATCAAACAAATGTGCCGCCTTCTCACGTTCCGGCGGCCAAGAACAGGTCGGTCGTGGCTGCGTCGTCGTTGCTGGGCCACTGGCCAGTGTAGATGTGATCGACGAGGCAGCGAAGGGCGTCGACCGCAACGTTCTCGATGACGATGTCGCAGGGCCGCTTCTCCCTCATGTTGGCCTTCACGATCGCCGAGAAGACATTCGAGCGCGTCGACAGAATCAGTGAGTGGGCCTGAAACGGCTAGAATCACTAGAAGGAGAGCTTCCTTCATCCGGTCGCTTTAAGGGGACCTAGCGGTTAAAGGCTCACATGTAGTAAGTAGCAACCCTGTAGTAATTAAGTGAAATCGTGCGTAAAACTCTACATATGTTACACGCGCCATCATCTCGAATCCGTCGCGACCGCGGATCACGACGTCGGCATCCTTGCCGCTGAGAAGCAGCCGGTGAAAGTCGCGGCACAGCTCTTCCTGGCCCCGGAGCGTCCACGAGTCGACGACTGGGAACCCGGCCGTCGGACTGAATTCTAGAGCGACTGTGCAGACGAGCACATGATGTCTGGGCGTAGTGGAGCATGGCGCTGCAGTCGTTGCAGTCGACGATTCGTAGGTGGTACTCCAAATTCTCAGGAACGTGGTCTGGGAGCCGCTTGAAGTGCCGACTGTAGACGGCGCTCTCTTCGCCCTCGCGACGCAGCTCGACCTCCACGCGGTCGAACGTGCGCTGAAATCGAACCCCCATTTGTGGAAAATTGTGAGTCGGGGTCACCATGATAATGAACCAATTTTTTAAAAATCTTGACTCTACAAGGGTCGCTGCCTGGCCGACGCCTACGATGATGCAGAGGGAAGGCGGAGGACCGCCGATCACTTCGACGTTCTTGTAGCGAGGAGCCTCCTCAATACAGCCCCACCGCGCGGAAACGGTGGCCGCACCACCTCTGATCGACACTGGGCCGAGGAGATCGACTCTGGCGAAGCGGCCATTCTCCGCGGCGTCGTGTGCTGCGTTCCTGCGGGCCTCCAACTTGAATTCCACCTTGTCGTCACTGAACACCACTGAAGACATGACAGACAGTGGATGGAGGAGGATGTCAGGAAACGGAGAATATGCTCAGTGCTCAGGGTAGTCTTCTAGTACCGCGCCCATTAAAAACTTCGCCATGAGGAAGGAGACGACGACTCAGACACTCAGACTGCGTGACGACTGCGAGCGGCCCACCATAGGGGTCGACGTCACGTTGCCAGCCGATCTCGTGGATGACGGTTGATAGCAGATAATTGCGCAACCCCACAGATACGCTGTATGTAATCTTTCCTTATACGTACATACCCTCCTCCGCCTGCGCCCTGGAGTGAGGGGTGGGGGGTGGGGGGGGGGGGGGGGGGGGGGGTGTGAGTTGGAGGGTCATCTCGTCGCCACTCGTAAGGGCGGACGTGTAATTCTAATGTAGCCAACGATTGTTCATGTATCCCACCGATTCTCAGTCCCAATGTCTTGATTACTGTGTTTGGCCAGTCACGCTACAAACCCCAACCAAGAATGAGTGACCTACACAGCAGGCGTACGTACATAGCTCAGTAGAGGAAACCAAATGTCGCGCCAAAGACGCAGAATTGCAACTAGAAATAATTCTCTATTGACCAACTCACATACTGTCACGAATTGTTCACATATTTCGGCTTTCGTCTTCTCAAAGACGGCACTCCCTTTTCTCCGCAACAACGATCTTCCTCTCTGCGCTGGGCTGCCTGTCAGTCCGACTCTGACTTCTTCTAGTTGTTTGAGCTGTTTGAGCACCCCGTTGCCGCTGTGTTACCAACGCTGAGACCACCTCTGGAGACCTTGACCGCCCGGAGTGGAATTCCACGTAGAACTTCCTGAGAAATGGCATACCCAGAAGACCCACTGGACTGTGAGTCCGACTGGGGAACCGAGACCGTCTCGCACGAACACTCAGACGATTGTCGCAGAGGCGTTGGTCGTCCGGGTCGTAATCGCCATTGGGCACTGCGTAATCCCTCCCATGGAGGGTATAGGCTGGGACGACTGGGTCGCACGTTGCCAAACAATGCTGATAAGAACGTACCTACAGTGCATGCCCAATAGTGTACACACTGTACATACGTGAGTAGCAGCCAATTGCTGTTGTACATGGCTGCACAACTGAAGTCACCACAGCAAAATCTGCAAGGCGCAGTACTCATCACTGATCGACAACGTGCACCAGAAGCTCTGTTCTTTTGGTATTCCTTCGGCTGAAGAAGCAGGGAGTCAGTCAGGAGGGTAGGAGTAGTAATTATACCAGTGCAACTTATATTAACATGTATGCGTAATCTTTCTCCGATTCACATTCTATGAAAAATTTCAATGCTGTAGATATGCAAACACCAAAACATAACAAATTGCGTTACGAAGATGCGCTGCAATATGGTGCGCAAAACTACAGTGTCACCCGCTTTGTATATGCAAATTCGAAAGCCTTGCCATTGCATCGTACTATCGCGTCGAAATCTTCCAAAGTTGCTTCACGCTAGAAAAGTTTTGCGCATTTACGCTAAGAGACAGTACCTTACGACTAGGTATACTAGTACAGGATAGAAACTGGACTTGCAACCATCGCAACTGCGCCTGCTCGCGCTTCTCTATAAACAAGGATTACGTGCAGGAGTCCCTGCATAGAAGCACTCCGACTGGTTGGGACTACAGTATACGAAGGCATTACACCCATTAGGCAAGTCGAACTGCGCTAGAAGAGATACCCCGACATATTGCGCTATTTGGTTTAATATGTGCCGTTGCCGCGCGCATTTTTCAAATTCCAGGCACCAGCCACATCACCGTGACACACTTTCACACAGCACCACTGTCACAAAAGCGCACACACACTCAAGCCTTCCTAAACGCTTCACCAAACTGGCTCTCGCGCTGCAGCTACGTGTGCATACTCATTGGAACTCTGCAAGAAAATTTCTATCAAAATTTACATCTGCAAAATTTTCTGTTGCTTTACTAATTATCCGTTGTTTATGCGCTTGCCATTTCTGAAGAAATTTTGTCGCTAGTTCATCAGGCGAAAAAGCCGATTTTCGATATTTTCGTATTTTAATTGTAAATATTTCTAAACTTCAATTTTCAAAATTGTAAAACCATGTCACAAATTCCTATTGGCGTGCGACCTATCCATTTCTGCATTCACATTCGTCAATAAGCGACGTTCTATTTGTGTCAATTTATGAAATTTTAACAAATAATCGCGTATTTCTGTTAAATTCCGCATCTGCAAAAAATTCTTTTGTGTTACAAATTATCCGCGGTCTATGCTCTTTATATTCCTGAAGAAATTTCGCTGCTACCTCATCAGGTGAAAAAGTCGATTTTTGACATTTTTGTACTTTAATTGTAAATATCTCGAAATTGCAACTTCTTACACCTGTAAAACCATGTCACAAATTCTTAATGCCACCAGACCTTTCCATTTCTGCATTCACATTCGTCAATAAATGACGTTCTATTTTTGTCATTTTGTGAAATTTTGACAGATAATCGCGTATTTCAATCAAATTCCATATTTCCAAAAAATTTCTTTTGCGTTACAAATTATCCGCTGTCTATGCTCTTTCCATTTCTGAAGAAATTTCGCCGCTAGCTCATCAGGCGAAAAAGTCGATTTTCGACATTTTCATATTTTAATTGTAAATATCTCTTTAATTGTAAATATCTCGAAAATGCGAAATTAGCAACAGAAACGGACATCGGATCCGTACTCAGCGACCCCGACTCTACTTGACCACATATGTCACATAGCTTACTTCGATGCGCGGACGGACAGACAGACAGACAGACAGACACACACACATTGTCATCCGTATATATACACCTCGCCGCGCTGAGGCGCGGCGAAACAAGCTGTGTGTGTAAAAAGTTCAACCTATACTTTGTGTCTGTCAAATCTTGGTGAACAGTGTGGACAACTTTGTTCACAACATTAGCCATATCTGGAGAAATTGTCTTGAGAACGTGTACCATACACCAAGTGCAGCTATTCCCACGATACGGTTGTCTGTACAACTGATCTAAAGCTCAGTGATATCGCCGCATTCGCTATATGGTATCGGCATGATACGACGCCGTTCATCTGATGTTCCGATACTTGTGAACTGCAAATACATCACATTCAACAAAAAAACTTGCCAACTATTGCAGTGCAGTCGTTCTTTATCAGGAATTCCTTTTGGTGTACGAACTTTTTATTCTGCGTTCACATTTAGCTATAAACAAAAGTGTAAGCAATTTGTGGAATTGTAAACATTTCTGTCAAATTTAACGCATGCAGAAATTTTATTTTGTTTTGCTAATACCCGTAGTCTATGCGCTTGCCATTTCTTAAGGAATTTAGCCGCTATTCCATCAGACGAAAATGTCGATTTTGACACTTTTTAATTCTAATTATCCTAAATATCTCAAAACCGCAATTTTTGAAAATTGTAGAACTGTGTCACAAATTCTCATTGGCACACGACCTTTCCATTTCTGCATTCACATTCGTCAATAAATGGCGTTTTAATTATGTCAATTTATGGAATTTACAGAAATAATCTCGTATTTCTATTAAATTCCACATTTGCAAAAAATTCTTTTGTGTTACAAATTATCTGCGGTCTATGCTCTTTCCATTCCTGAAGAAATTTCGCCTTTACCTCATCAGGTGAAAAAGTCGATTTTCGACATTTTTGTATTTTAATTGTAAATATCTCGAAATTGCAACTTCTTACACCTGTAAAACTACGTCACAAATTCTTAATGCCACTAGGCCTTTCCATTTCTGCATTCACATTCGTCAATAAATGACGTTCTATTTTTGTCATTTTACGAAATTTCGACAAACAATTGCGTATTTCTATGAAATTACACATTTGAAAAAATTTTCTTTTGTGTTACAAATTATCCGCGGTCCGTGCGCTTTCCATTTCTGAAGAAATATCGCCACTAGCTCATCAGGTGAAAAAGTCGATTTTCGACATTTTGGAATTTTAATTGCGAATATCTCGAAAATGCGAAATTAGCAACAGGAACGGACACTGGATCCGTACTCAGCGACCTTGACTCTACTTGACCACATATGTCACATATCTTATTTCGATGCGCGGACAGACAGACAGACAGACAGACAGACAGACACACAGACATTGTCATCCGTATATATACACCTCGCCGCGCTGAGGCGCGGCGAAAAAATCTATACTGTAATACCATTCCAGTATGAGTTTAATTCTAGTATAGTATAGTATAGTATGAGTCAAAATTTTCGATTTCTAGTATAGTATAGTATAGTACTGGAATGCCGAAACGAATTGTAGTATAGTATAGTATGGTTATACTATACTATACTGTACTATAATACTAGAATTATTATAGTATAGTATGACACCCTGAGTGGAAGTGCCAATACTGGTTGATGGTACAGAAACCGCACTCAAACTGACTCCTCAGCACACGTTCGCTTCCGTCTCCATCAAAGACGACTCGCTTGACGTGTGGCTGGAGTGGCACTGCGGCGACGCCACAGCCCACCGCAGAGGATCGCCAGGCACCCCTTATGCCACGACCGACGAAGCCGAGTTCGTCTGCGTCTTCATTCGCGACAAGGCCGAAGGATGGCAGGTTACGGAACTTTGTTTTGGGCAAGTGCTTTGCCACCTCTCTCAAATTGCTTTGTGCGATCTTCTACAGATGTGCCACGTAGCCATCGAGTCATTGGGGGGGGGGGGGGGGGGGGGGGGGTGACTTGCCAGTCCGGCAACCTATAGCGGGGTCAGGCCCACGCGGGGTAAGGCCCACCCGCGATAATTGCTATATTCTGGCAGTGATACTGGTTGATGGCCGTTGGCGGGGAAGGGGGGGGGGGAGGAGGAGGAGGCCGTGGGCTGTGAGGTACATGGATCATTATGCTTCGTTGGGACCTTGGCTGACCAGAAGTCCCCCTCCTTCAGTGGCGACCATTCAAGGCGGTGATCACCGTGAAACGGGAGGCCGACAAAGCCAAGATCACCAGCTGTTCTTGCGTGATGCAGTACCGAGACCGGCTGAAAGTGTGGCATTTGCCCGTAATCACTGCGGCGGCGTGTCGCGCTGCTGTTGCCAATCCGGATCGGGTAGTCTGTCGGATTCAGTGGGTCTGGCTGCCCTTGACAGTAGAGCCGGCTGTCAACCCTCTGGAAGAATTTTCGGCCAACTTCAAGCAACTGCTGATGGACGGCGCCGCCAGCAGTGACGTTGTGGTTAGAGGGAGTGACAATGTGGAGTTTAAGGTCTAGGGCTCAGTGTTGTGGTTTGGTTGCACGCCTACAAGGGTGCCGCACTAATTGCAATGCAGTGTTCCTTGTAGGCCCACTCTCAGGTGCTGAAGGCTCGCTCAAAGGTGTTCGCCCAAATGCTGGAGGCCGATATGAAGGAAAAGCAGACGGGCGTCATTGCCATCGACTCCATCTCCCCAGAAAGTCTCCGCTGCCTCCTGGAGCACATCTACAGTGGAAAGACACCTGAAGATTCTGAAACGGCTACTGTGGAGCTCTTCTCTACCTCTGCAATGCGAGTTTCAGAGATACAAGACGAATGTTAATACCGTAAATACTCCAATAAGCCCGAATGCGCAGTGTACATCGAGGGTCTCGACTTCCTTCCGGGACCCAATTTTTTGCAAGTTGCCAAAAACCCAGTTTGGAGCGCTAAAATAGTGTTCTGGTAGAACGGAGTGAGACGAACGTTGGACCGAATATGTAAAAGACAGTGGGCTATCCGATGGTAGGGGCGCCGCCGGGCTGGGTCCGGTCCTGCCTGGGCCGGGTAGCAAAAACCCAGTTTTTCGACCCAAAAATAGGGTTCGCGGCCCCCGCTGTAAGTGTTTTATTTTTAAAGTAGAAGTGCTAGTTTATTGAGAACTGGCACATCTCAGATAGTCAATTACCGCACCGCATTATTGAATCCGGTCAGATGTATCCCGGGCTGGAAATTTTTGCCCAAAGTTGGGTCCCAGGTTTCCGGGTAAAATTTCGGACCAGTGTAACTTTTGATAGGGCGCTCACATCGATATGCGATAAAGACCAGTCGATAGCGCTTGGCGGGCTCTACAACATTGTAGTACATCATTTCTCTATAATTGCCCAAATATTTAGTGAAAAGTTGAAAAATATCGATTTTTAGTCAAAATTTCAAAATTCCGCGTTTCCCATTTCTTGCTGTGCTAATCGATTACGCTGGTGTTTGACGAGTTTTTTGCGCTTATAAATGTCTTTCCGAGAAATGAGAAAAGGTCGCAGTCGAAAATTGTTTTTTCGAGATAATTCTGTTTTTCCAACAAATTTTGGGTATTTCGGTGCAAAGTGGGGTCAGTTGGGATATTTCGGTGTCAGTTGGACTTTCACGTGATAGATCATCAAAAGATACGTCGTTTTTGTTATGAACACTTTTCGTACGACGCGTATTTTGGCGGAAAATTTGAATTCAAAATTTTGGGTGCCGGATTTGTCCGGGGCACCTACAGTGTAGGTATTCAATTCCGACTTTTCTGTGAAAGTGACCGTTTATCTGCGGAAGTGACCATTGTTCTATGAGAGTGATCAATCTTCTGTGAGAGTGTCCTTTCTTCTGTGGCAAACACCCGTTTATCTGTGATGAGTGACTCCACCCTAGCCGGGGTGGGCCTAAGCAGATGCCATACACTTAGAGGCCGATCCCGCCGACGTGGCACAAGTGACGCGTTGGAGCAGGCTGTACTGAAGACGATGAGCGCAGGCTGTACTGACCGCTGACTGTCTGTAGCCACTCACAATGTAGAATGCCAGCGGCGCCCGCCCCAATTGTACAGGCGCGCCTTATCTGCGCTACACAGCGGGGGATCCCCCACTGGCGTGGACGGCATCGATGCTACAGTACGGTGCTCCTATAACTCGGTTCGATTGCGCGTGCGTTGACGCCTTTCTCAGCGCGTCTTATATGGACGGCGTACTGCAGGCCAAGTCAGTGGCACATTGTGGAACAGAATCACGTACATGTAGTAAGCACAGGAAATCGTCGTAGGAGGAAGCAACGGTAATGAACGCCACGGATAACAGCAACCCAGGAATGCAAGCAGGCAAGGAGCAATCAACAGCAACGTAAGCACCAGCAGGATCAAGAGTGATCACACACACACACACACACAAACGGAAAGAGAATGGGCCTTGAAACCGAAGTTGGGTTGGCCCTTGTCCTCAGAGGACTGGTAGGAGCAGGAGGCAGCGACGCCACTGTCGTCGATGGCCTCGAAATCGGGGTCGCGGCGCCAGGCGGTCAGAACTTCTTTGCAAACAATGTTCCGCGTGTAGATTCCTTTCTTCCAGCCCAGATTTTCGAGCCATTTTCGAGTAGAAGGGTGACAGGCTGCAAAGGAACGTGATAAGTAGAAGTTGAGAGGCCTGAGGAAGACGAAATGTTTGACTTTGTTTGCACAACAGCGTCTTTGAAGTTTGCACGCAAAATGGGTTGCGAATGGAATGGATTCGACAGGACTGCAAGTTCTAAAAGGTGACTTAGGTGCGAAACCCAGTGCAAAGACTGCTATTCATGGGGGTAGAGTGTCTATGCTTGGGCAGTGACCTCGCAGGTAGTGAAGAACTGACATTTGTCCTCCAGGGAAGCATCCGTTGCTGTGTCATAGTGTAGTGCGGTTGGAACAAGTTACGCTGAGCGAGCAGCTACTCCAGACAAAACCGTTTTACTTGATATGCGCAACCTGCACAAAGTATCATTTCGGTGTTTATTTATGGGATTGTCTCCAGGAATGTGATTGTCTGAAGATTGTCTGTCTTAACTACTACGTTTCGATGTTCGACAAGACACTAAACTTTGGGTTACAGTAGCACGACTAGTTGAAATTATTGAAGCTTTCAGTTGTCAGACTCGTGCCCAGGAGCATCAGCGCTTAAATTCGATATGCGGTAACTGGCTGGTGAGGTTCCTCACTATGTGTGGGGAGGGGGAGGGGCGGAGGGTGACGTGAGGCAGAGCACAGCCAGCCAAGCATACACACACGCACCAGCCTTGGACCAGGGTGCTGAAGTCCTGGGGCACGTCCTCACAGGCGTGTTGGCCAATGGAAAAGACCAGGTTGGCCACTTTGGTGCCGAAGTGGAGGCGATTGGTCTCGCCCAGTCGAATGGCTGTGCCCACGCTGCCCCACCTTCTTTCTGGGCCTCGTTGTTGGGGCCAAGGGTCAGCTTGGCCGGGCAGAGCTGCCGGTGGTCGTGGAGCGAGCGGCGGCCGGCCTTCTTGAGCCTCTAGATCAGACTGTCCAGCCTGGCCCCCTCCAAGGCGGTGGTGCCCCTCAACAGGGCTCTCATGCCCCCCTTCGACACGGCCACCTCCTGCTGGCGCCGGCCCCGCCCCACTTGCAGGAGACAGCGAACCTGCACAACAGCAGGACACACGCCCACTCTGATGATGATGGTGATGACGCCTGCCTGCCTGCCTGCCTATCCATCTCACACGACCAATCTGTCAGCTAGGACTACTCTGAGGATCCCCCCCCCCCCCCCCAACAAGGATGTCACTTCGGGCTGTGTATCTCCATTACAGCTGTCTCAATGAGCAAAACAAACCTTGTCGTGTCGCTCCTGGAGGAAGTGAGTCGTGTCGTAGATGTGGGTCGTGATTGCGGACAGCAGGTCCTCCATGAGATCATAGCCCAACTATCGTAGTCGACTTTCGCACATACTGACTTGTGTTACGCCAAATAGCAATAGGGACTAAATAACAGTTAACCCACTTTTCCGCAGACTAACTTCTTGCCTATGCTGGGGGTCGATGGACATTGTAAGATTGTTGATACAATGAGGCCCGACAGTGTCATAAACGCCATCGTAGTCGGAGCAATGGTGTTCTATCTCTTTATAATCCTCGATCACCGATCGTCTCGCTGCTGTTCTCCGTAGCCCCCAAAATAATCCTCAGAATTTCTAGCTTGCGAACCGTTGAAGGTCGGCCAGATTCTGGGTGTTGCAATATTTGTCCAGTGGCTGGAAAAGAAAGCGCTGATAGAATCGAATGAGGGAGCTTTTCGAGAACTTGCACCCACAACAAATGTCAGGAATGGAATGAGTGGAGTGGAAGTGAGGTGGTAGACTGAGGGGGGGGGGGGGGGGGGGGGGCGGCATAGGAGATTGGGCCTAAATTGTTCTACCCGTGCAATTGTTCTACTCGCCGAGGCGTGCAGTTGTTCTACTTTCTGTGCAGTTGTTCTACCCGGTTGTGCAGTTGTTCTACCCTGCAGTGCAGTTGTTCTACTCCAGCGTGCAGTTGTTCTATCCATGTACTGTGCTTACCCCAAGTTTACCAAGTGTCAAGGCACTACTCCACACATCATAAGAGTGGCACTTGCCATTATTTTACTTTCTCACTCTATAACACACCAAGTTCAAACCAGTTTTATCTCATCGTAGCCAGTTTCTCTTCGACTAGTAACTGAAGTAGTTTTAATTAACCGACCAATTGGCAATTTTAGGTGGTTGCACTACCAAGAGTCTAGTAAATGAGAGGTTTCGCAAGCGTGACACGAGCGAGTAACAGGGCTACGAAGTGATGAGCTGATGACATTGCGTGCTGATCACCTCTGATTTAGCAGCCCTGTCACTTGCTCGTGTCAGGATTGAGTAGGTAACCTAACCTCTCACTTGTCACTAAACATCCAAGTTGATCTTGGTAGTACAACCACCCAGAATGTCAGGCTGATCGGCTCTCTGTCTCTAAATCTTCACCACTTAACTAATAGGGGGAGAGGCCTCCACTACCAGCGGTGAAGGGGTTGGCAGTGGGCTGCGGGCCCTGAGTAGCAGTGGGGCCGATGCAGGTAGTGGTTGCAGTGGGGGTGAAGCCTCCGCTGGGGTACGTGTAGATCAGAAGCTGCTTCTGGGTGCAGGTATTACCACTGCTGACGGTAGTGAGGTAGTCTCCATTGGGGATGCAGGAGGGCGACCAGCCCACCCCCCCCCCCCCCCCTAGAGGAGGAGGACTGGCCGAACGCCGACCCCCTGCTGATGTCGAAGAGCTGCGAGTTAGAGCGATCAAAGAGCAGCATATTCGGTCTCAACGTAGTGCACAGTACAGTGCCACAGTGTGCACCCCCTGCTGCCCTCCCTGCTGAAGCAAACAATTCCCTTATTTCTCTTTTCAACCAATTAGCTACTACTCAACTGCCCCCAAGCCAATTATAGACCAATGACTGCTCGCTCAGCCACCCCCCACACCAATTATAGACAGTTTCAATCAATCCGAACTCCACAACCACCTATACACATACAGTCACCTAACCACTTACCACTCTCTCTGGCATGCTGACTCCTTTCGCAGCAAACAGCGCCGCCTCAATTCCCTGGCACAGCCTCCCCGTGAACCGCCTCTCTTTCAGCTCCAGTCCCCACCAGCTCTCCCACCCCTTGTTCTCGCCGATCTTCTGCGCTACCACCCCAACCAACACCTCCAATTTCCGCCCCCCCCCCCCCGGCCACCCAGACCCACTCCCCCATGCCGCCCCTTGTTTCTCTATGGTGTCTTCGCACCAATTCCTCTGCCGGTCAATTTCCTCCTTCCCATACACCCTCCAGTATCCAAGCGCTTCCCCCATCCAACCGTATTCCTGAAATGAAACTTTCCCCTTTTATCCACCTATTCTCCCTCTTAAATATTGCCAACTTTACCTGAAGTGGAAGAACTCGTCCCTGGGCACACCCTCCTGCTCCACCAAGCTCAGCCACAGGGGGCTTCTGGGCCAGTCGGCATCTTCCCCTCCTCGTTCTTCTGCCAAATGGGCCAGCGCTAGGCCTACCAGGTTTCAGCCCTCCCTGCTCACCCACACCCCATCTCTCGCCTCTTCCTCGCTCAGTCCCCCTCCCAAAAATTCCCTTCAGGGCACCAAGTAGGGGATCTTCATGGCCTCGTGCAGTCGCTCCATTTCTATCCAGCTGGCCACCATCACGTTGAACTGATGTTGCAGCGGCACGAGACGAGGTCGCTGTTCGCGTTGACGAAGACTTTGAGAATTTTCTCATTCGTCAGCAGGTCCTCAATCTCGGCGGGCAGCCGTTCGAACTGCGGCAGGTGGACAACCACCGTCAGACCAGATGGGACGCTGGCTGAGAGGACCATGATCGGAGCGCAGGACTTGGTGTTGCTGATCTCCTTAGCACATAGACCGTTGCGTTTCTGTGCGCCTTTTCTCTGTGCGTTCGACTGCACGACTACGACTCCACAACTCCAACAGACTGACTCTAGCCTAGCCTAAAGGCCGCTTGAGCGGCAAGCAAAAAGCTTCGGCGGATGCGAACCAGACGGCGCGATTTCCTGACAATGAGTCATGCTGACTAGCTACATACCTATGGTTTTTGCGCTGCCTACGCCAGTAGGCACAACATTCGCGCAAAGAAATTATGAAATTTAAGCTTTTTAAAATTGTTGAAATTTTGGACGTGTGACAATACCCTTGAAAATATCCCTAATTTCGTTAATTATAAAATCTAAAACTATTTGATAAATACTTGGTAGACTATGCTCGACACATCCGTGAAAAGAAATTTTGAAATTTAAGCTGTTTGAAATTGTTGGTAATGGAACATCATTGGTAATCCAAATTCGTAGGTTTTCGTAATCGACCGCCGCAATTCTGTCAAGAACGGAGTAGTTACGGTATAGCCATTGCAAACAAACAAAGCGGAAGTGAAGAGCTCAGTGTAAGTTAGCAATTCAAAATGCATCGGAATATTTATGTATCGCGCAACGCCTATTAACTAAAGGCACTGTGTACGATGATAAATTCAGCAGAAGTTGGTAATGCAAGTGCGACAAAACCAGCCATCATTGCGCGCCGACGCAACACATACATTTGTTGATACTCCCTCGCATTAACAGCGCAGCGACGAAGTGTAAGGGACGCACTATGCGGGCCAGACCTCTCACCTGGTACCTATTGCGATGTCGTCCATTGTTTGTCTAACGAATATGAAGTGACACTTCGAAATTTAGGTGAAGAAGACAATTTGGCAAACCTAGGTTCGTAGTTTGTATGTTGCATTGGTGTAGAACAGACGCATGACACGCTTTCTGCGCTCGATGTGTGCGGCGCATGGGAAGATGGCGTTCCCATACCCTCAACCACACCTCGCCCATGCACAAAGATCTTCTCAAGACCATCCAGCTCTATTAGAACTCTGGAACGTGTTTCTCTGCAGTGCGACTGATGTTTGCCCTCTTGTCTCACTGGCATTGCATAGGGGAGGAGGGAGGGGGTTTCGCGCGAGATAATCGGCCGTGAGAAGGGGCCTCCGAAGTTCACCAGTATCACATGGATCACAATGTGAGATCCACCAGCGAATAGAGGAAGCAGTTATTCAACTTACCCCCAGGCCCTCTTCTCCCTCTCAGGCGCCCACTGAAAAGTTTCCTTTCAGCCTCTACATGTCCTGTACATCGACTGGAGCGTCTGCACATCTCACGCTGTGTCTTTCGGGTGAACGGACTTGGATGAGTCGACTCGCGACGCAGCCGTTGAGGCTGGCAGTGTCCCAACGAACCGCTCCCCCAGCCACAGCGACTTGCGCAGTCTGTTGGAGCTGCTCCAGGAGGCCATGGTGGTCAACAGCGCCTACATACCTGGGAACCACTGTCATAGTCGGAGACTTTAACGTGGATATGCAGAAGGACGACAGGAGAGAGGCGACGGCTCTGAAGGCTTGGATGGCCGAGAGAGACTTACAATGGTTCGACATTGGCCCCACGACTGATACTCCCACAGCCATCGTGTAAGCATGGCACCATTAGGGATGCCATGCATAACTTACATAGTTCGTGTCGGTATAAGTAGTCCGCCGTTTATTGTCTGGTTAGCTTAGTGGCTTATAGTCGACAAAAGACTTATTGCCTACATAGCGCCTGATTGTGAGGCCTCGAGTCGTGTTCTGGTGCTTCAAGTCACTAGACAACCTTACGCTCCTAAGAGGTGTTAGTAGTATGCAGCTATGTGCTCCAGTAGCAGCACCCAAATTTTTGGCGCGAATTCAAAATCGGTCTCAAATGGACCCCCTCCAGAGGGGTCCAGACCCCCTGTGAGGAGGCCAGACCCCCTAGGAGGTCGCAAGTTTTTGGCGCCAATTCAAAATCGGTCCCAAATGGACCCCCTCCAGAGGGGGCCCAGGGTCCAGAGGGCCCCGGACCCCCATGAGGAGTGAGTTCATGTGTTGCTTGAAGAGTTCGACAAGTATGCGTGGAAAGCGTCGTCAAAATTCAATTTAATTTACATTGAAGCTATACCGAGCACACATGAAGGGGTAAATTTCGACAGAATGAAGTGTGTACGGATAAGCAGTTCCATGGAAAATGCAAGAGTGACAGTGTGGAGAAACGGCCCTGCGCAGTGTACGGACATCTCACTCATCGGAACAGTAGTAGGTTGTCTTTTGGGTATGTAATTCACTCATTCGGTTCTAATTCTTATTCTTCAGTTCACTTGCGCAGGTCCATTTGGTGCTGCAAGAAGGCGGAGCGGCACTCGCGTTCGCACACGGTGTCCAACGAAATCCCCGCCATGAAGCTGTCACAGACAGCTGTTACGGGCGTGTTGGAATCGCTGAGCCAGCAGAGTCTGCAACATAAGTACATATGAATACGAATCAAGAATCAACCCATTAACTCTGAATGCATACATGGCAGCATTTCAGGAGGAAACTCTTGAGCTCCTCGTTGGCCACGTACTGCTTCACTCGATCCTCAGCGCTGGCCAAACCATGGCTTTGATCCAGCTCCTGGACCGTCACCCCCACGGCCAGCTCGCACAGGACCACCCCCGTGGCGTACATGTCGACGGAGTGTCCATAAGGCTAAACATACAGTCGTCGTCGTCGTCGTCGTCGTCGTCGTCGTCGTCGTCGTCATCATCGTCGTCGTCGTTGTCGTCGTAGTCGTCGTCATAGTCGTCGTCGTCGCCGTCGTCGTCGTCGTCGTCGTCATCGTCGTCGTCGTCGTCGTCGTCAAGGCAAAACTCCTGCAAAAAATCATTGATCATGCAAAAAACTCCCATGCTTTGTGTGCAAAAATTAAACACTTTTATAACAAGATCATTTTCGGATTTGCAAAAAAATTTTGCAGAAGCGATGCTTCCTTTTGCGGAATAATTTTCGCTCATGTGAAAAATCTTTTGTGTGTGTAATTTGGGAATTTTTGATCAGTCTCAAAAATATTAGGAGGAGCAAATTTTTTACAGCTCTTGCAAAAAAATCATTGATCATGTGAAAAACTCTATTATTGAATAAAAAAACTTCTATGCCCACAACTTGGATTGGAATTCACAGCTTGCCTTAAGGCAGAACGACACACGCTAACACATTGCGCTTGCACAAAGAATCTTAGGGCTACATTCAGTATCAAAGCTGCACGAGAGTGGCTATCAGCAGAGCAGGCAGTTTAGCGCCGCTCTTCACTGGTCACTAGGCACGATCTGTCGGCTCCACTTCTCTTCACTAGACAGATGCGCATAGCACCCTTTGACTGCAACAGCTGACTCTCTCTCCTCTCCCCCCCTCTGGCCTGCACTGTTTGCACAGGCTCTTAGCCACACACATAGGCTAAGAGTTTGTTTAGAGTATGGGTTGGCCCCACTTTCGAGGTGAACTTGGGGCAATGGCGTCATTGGTCAGAGCCTTTATGTCGTGGTTAGTGTGGGGCGTTGGTGTGTTACCATTTCACAGAAGCATTTCTTTCATCTTCTGTAGAAGTGCGTCTACCATGTATGAACTGTGTGTACAACCCAAACGTAACATTAACATACATACAATAATTACAGTACTATATGACACTAACAAACACACAATATACAGTTCATGTATTCTGTCGAAGCTTGAACCTTGCATGTAAGTAATTTGAAACAAGATTGCAGAATTAAATTACAGTTTTAATGAAATTCGCATATTAGAGTTGAGTTGAAACGAAATTGATACAGAAATTCGTGAAACGAATTAAAGCGGAACTGAATTACACTTGAAATTCACTAGAAATTAAATTTATGACGCAATTTTACGAGTGCGAGTCTGCCTGGCCAACGTATACTACTGGTGTTTCAACAGGTACAGTCCCGTCCACATTTAACGGCCGGTGGCGTATTCGACACGCGTTTCGGCAACGAATAGCGAATCGCGCGTTATTGAATACGCGCGAATCGCATTTTCGCGTTTCACGCGTTATCGGCTCTCTGCAGCGCGTTCTGTTCAGTGTAAAGCGCCATTGGTCTCGCAGCGGGGATGCAAGGGAGATACAGTACCCTGTAGGTTATCTGCTCCCATTTGCGTATGTTATGCACTGTTGCCATCGCCAGCTATGCTTTAGAAGCAGGTATCACTGACTGACAGACATGGCGAACAGGTGAACGTTGAAATGCAACCATGACGAGGGTAATACTAGATGCAGTGTATCTGCTAATCGCTATGAAGAACAAGAAACGCACACAGAATAGGACATGTTATTGACGTCTGCGAACGCATTGCATTTCCGCTTCTACTTCACAGCACACTGCTCTGCATTGTGAGTGAGCTCAAGGTTGAACAATTCTCCAAAACAACCTCAAATTGTTTCCGCTACTTAGCGATCGTAAGAACCTCTGGTCAACTTGTCGTTTAGGTAGATTCGTACAGACAAAGTGACTGCTTAATACGGTAACTGCAAGTATTAAAACGAGATCGCTGCAAGACGACTACTCTTCAAATGCGCGGGAGCCGCTTAGCACTGGCGATAACGCGTAAAACGCCAAAACCGTTTCACGCGTTGTCGATAATGGGCGAATACGGACAAGCTGTGTGTGTAAAAAGTTCAACCTATACTTTGTGTCTGTCAAATCTTGGTCAACAGTATAGTGAATTTCATTCGCATAATTAGCCGCAATCTAGCGAAGGTATCTTGAAAACGTGTACCACAATTCAAATGCAGCTATTACCACGATACGGTTGTCTGTACAACTGATCTAAAGCTCAGTGAAATCGCCGCGTTCGCTTTTTGGTATCGGCATGATACGACGCCATTCATCTGAAGTTTTATACCTGTGGGAATACGCCACATCGAACAAAAAACTTGCCAACTGTTTATTGCAGTCGTCCTCTACTAGGAATTTCGTTTGGTGTGCGCATTTCTGCGTTATGACGCTTTTGACAATTTGTAGAATTTTGGCAAATTGTGGCGTATTTCTATAAAATTCCACAATTGCAAACAATTTCTTTTGTGTTACAAATTATCCGCGGCCTATGCTCTTTCGATTTCTGAAGAAATTTCGCCGCTAGTCCATCAGGCGACAAAATTGATTTTCGACTTTTTTATATTTTAATTGTAAATATTTCTGAATTGCAGTATTTCAAAGCTGTAGAACCATGTCACAAATTCTTATTGGCTTACGACCTTTCAATTTCTGCATTCACATTCATCAATAAATGACGTTCAATTTATGTCATTTTATAAAATTTTGACAAATAATTGCGTATTTCTATGAAATTCCGCATATGCAAAACATTTCTTTTGTGTCACAAATTGTCCACGGCCTATGTTCTTTCCATTTCTGAAGAAATTTCGCCGCTAGCTCATCAGGCGAAAAAGTCGATTTTCGATATTTTCATATTTTAATTGTAAATATCTCCAAATTGCAATTTTTCAAAACTGAAAAACGATGTCACAAATTCTTACTGGCTTGCGGCCTTTCAATTTCTGCATTCACATTTGTCAATAAATTACCTTCTATTTTTGTCAATTTATGACATTTCGACAAACAATTTCGTATTTCTATCAAATTTCACAACAACAAAAAATTTCTATTGTGTTACAAATTATCAGCGGTCCGTGCTCTTTCCATTTCTGAAGAAATTTCGCGGCTAGCTCATTAGGTGAAAAAGTCGATTTTCGATATTTTCATATTTTAATTGTAAATATCTCCAAATTGCGAAATTAGCAACAGAAACGGACATCAGATCCGTACTCAGCGACCTTGACTCTACTTGACGACATATGCCACATATTTTAGTTTGGTGCCACGGAAACACAGACACACACACACACACACACACACACACACACACACACACACACACACACACACACACACACACACACACACACACACACACACACACACACACACACACACACACACAGACACACAGACATTGTCATCCGTATATATATGTCGTAGCCCAACATGGTATTCAGCCCAATCTGGGATTGGGCTAGCCCAACATGGTATACCTTGTTGGACTAGCCCATCATGGGATCGCGCATCACGCGCGGGACTGTCGCACATCGCGAGATCTCCCCCACTGATATGCAAGGCGGCGCTTGCTGATGTATGGCGCCTCCGTCCAACCTAATGCCCCCCCCCCCACACACACACACACACACACACACACCACACGCTATTCGCCGCGTCCGACAGGCCTCCCCGCCATATCCTAATCTCTTCATTGTGCGGCGAGTAAACAATAGACGATTCAGAGAACAACCATGTACCAGAAAGCAGGTACGAAGCGCGACATACAAACATGTACCAGTTAATTCAGGCACGTTTTGCTACCCACGGTGGCATTTGCTCCCGCAAGGCACACCGTTCTTGCGGCACGCACATCTACTGGTCGAACAGCTGGTTTTGCATTTGCACAACGACACTGGGGCGCCCTTCTTACTGTATGATGTGTTGGCGCGCAGTAAAGACGGCGTGGTACAATGAGCATTTGCGCATGAATTGTCAATTCTTTCCGTTTAAAATGGCAAGGCGAGTCTGCGATTGGCGCAGCCCCGAATCTTAGCTGCCGGCTACTGGTTGAATCGAAGCGAAATGCCGCATTTTAGACTCAATTCGGCCTGGTCTACAGGATTTGGTGGAGTTCTGCGACGCTCCGGCCTTTGTGGGTGCAGAGAATCTTTGCCAAAGTGAATCTTTTTCATCTTTTTCTTTTTCTTCATCACTACAGACGGCCCATTGAATTATCAAATGACCGCAGTAACAAATGGTGAGACTGCGAGACATCTGATTTTGCAAGGCCATGTCAATCATCGCGGGGTGGGGGGGCCGTCGGACGCGGCGAATAGCGTGTGGTGTGTGGCGGGGGGGGGGGGGGGGCATTAGGTTGGACGGAGGCGCCATACATCAGCAAGCGCCGCCTTGCATATCAGTGGGGCAGATCTCGCGATGTGCGACAGTCCCGCGCGTGATGCGCGATCCCATGATGGGCTAGTCCAACAAGGTATACCATGTTGGGCTAGCCCAATCCCAGATTGGGCTGAATACCATGTTGGGCTACGACATATACACCTCGCCGCGCTGAGGCGTGGCGAAAAAACGCGATTTTCGGCCGTTAAATGTGGACGGGACTGTATCGCATACCCTGGGCTGGGCTGTCAGCTTAGCCTCCTACAATCGACCAGCTTTGGTCCACCGCCCCCCTTGGAGGGACCAATAAAACGGCTGTACTTCCCTGCCAAGAGTTGAATTCCTTCTACGCTGATCACAAACAAATATTGGTCGTGTCACCGAACCGTTGAGTATTCTGCTTCGCTTGCTTTCGTCGTCGCCTGTTTGTGTCTCCTTTGCAGTTGCTGTTTGAAAATCCTGGCTCGCGCATGTGTGCTTTGGCGACAGTGGTGCTGTGTGAAAGAAACTGTGTCGCGAGTGTCGATGATGTCCCTGACGCCTGGAATCTGGAAAAGGCACTCGGTAGTTGAACATACACAAACTAGTGCAATGTCGCAGGGTATCCGTTCTTGCGCAGTTCGACTTGCCCAGTAGGTGTAATACCTCAGTATACTGTTGCCCCAACCTGTCGGAGTGCTTCTATGCAGGGGCTCCTGCACGTAATCCTTGTTAAATTTTGAGATACAACTGAATAAGTTCCAGATCTCGCTATGTTGCTCGATTCACACTGTACGTGCAATGGCATCCTTCGATTTTGGTGTCTAGAGCTCAAGACACATATGGAGGAGAGAGAGAGAGAGGTATGAATGGAGTGGCTTGAATGTCTTTCTTCTCGAATGCAGAGAATCTGCGCATCTCCTCCGCTTGTCCGAAACGAAAGCGCGCCGCGCACGGTCGTTTCATAGGCGCTCGGAGAGCGTCGAACGGTGCAAGCTGCCTCCTAGTAAGGTTCGAAGGCAACAAATTTCGCCATGAATCTATAGTCGGTCGTTTCATCAATGTTGCTCCTTGCAACGGCTTCACTCGAGGGCGATATTCGATATTATGTGCGCCAAGCGCGCGTGCGTGGACTATGATTTCGCCTCCATCCTGATTTGCGAAGATGTCGGCGCCACCAAAACGCCTCTGGCTGGATTCACTGAGGTCAGTCTCAAGGGAAGCCTGGGCGTCGTGTCCTGCGGCGCCTTCGTCAGGTGGCAGCGTTTGTAACCATCGACTGGCGAAGAGTACTGTAGTTGCCAGAAGTGAGCTCGTGCCAAAAGGTTCTATGTAGCAAGCGCCCCTCTGCCCTGCCCCTACGCCGTCGCCCCCCCACCCCCCCCCCACCGTCGTCACAAGAGAAGGCCTCCTTTCCACTCCAGTCGGCTAAAATGCTGACTCTGGCGCTAGCCGGCGCCTCTCTGATTCCGGCTGCGACCGCGGTGGCCGCTGTGATTGGAGCTGTGGAATGCCGCCGATGGCGGCGCGTTACAATCGCAGCGCAGTTCTGGCTCACGCGGATGTTCCGCACCAGAACGCGCACAATGATATCGAACTCACCACGTTCTCGATCACTATTTAAACACCGAACCGCCTCCAGTATACTCCAATACGCCGTTAGTGCGCGCAGGACGGACAACGATATGGCAGTCGTCGCAGGAATCGTGTCGATACTTCGTTACGACAGTATACCCTTACCTCGTTGAGTGGGACAATGTCGACTTCCTACCATGAATACCGACAACGTTACCTACCTACCTAACGAGAACAACATAGCGAACGATGGCGCACATTTAACCTATTGGGCGTGGTTTCAAACTCGTTCGGGTCGTTGGGTCGTCATCGTCATCTGCAAAGTGTAACGATATCCAGCATTGAGGCATCTCAAACGGTAGATCGAATAGTCTCACCCGCTCGTCCTGCGTGAGCCATGTGTGCTCTCAACACATCTTGTTCGATTTGTTGATCTTGTATTTTACGCTGGCGATGGCCATCTGGCGGCGCAGTTTCAAGTCTGCCTTCCGGCTTCGAATGCGAGCTCTCGGAGGGCCGTGGCGTACTGTAGAGAAGGAACGTTTGTTGCCTATGGGAACCACATAGTGGGAATGTATATATTAGTTCACTCGCTTCGCTCGCGTCCTTGTAGTGCTCCTGATGGCCTGGAGGCAGATCGAACACGCCGCGCCGCACCGCAACGAATCCCATCGCTTCCAGTGCGTAACGAGAGACATGTTTCAAACGAAGAAGTGACGCGTTCCCATATGTATAATTAGGGTCTCCAATTTGTCTTGCCACGAAAATGCGCCCTTCCAAAGGTGCAGAAGAAAGTGGCACCATTGCAAAGCTCTTCCAGATGACTGGCAAGTAACTTCTGATCGCCTATAATTAGAGCGTTTTGTAAATATATACACAAAAATTCGCGTCAAATCTGACAAGAATCTGATGGAGGCTGATCCGTACCATTCTGAAACCCGATTTGCTCGGGTAGCGAACGTCAAAGGATTTCGCCAGCAGGTCTTGCACCTCGGCGTTCAGCTGACTTGAGTAATGTTTGCACTTCTCACTGTTCTCTTTCACCTTCGCCCTGAAGAGAATACTGTATACGCACACAACGATGGTCCATCGCATAGCCAATGAGTGGGGAGAATGGGGTACAGAATACAGTAGAATCAATGTGAATCCATCGCCTAACCAAGGACCAACACGAATAGCCCTTTCAGTTAGCAAAAGCTTGCAGAACTAGCGAGTTTGCGTGGGAGGGAGACCTGCTCACTTTGCGGTTTGATCGGGTTAACGTTGTTAGCCAACAAAAGTTGACGGCTCACGTTCTTGAGAGCTGTCGTCATTTTCGCGGAACACTTGTCACAACCGAGTCCTTAGCCGTACAGTCCTGAACTTGAACTTTGGTTAGATTATGGGATCTCAACAACGGGGGGGGGGGGGGAGTACTGTAGCTACTGTATACGCATGTAACCTACATATTTACCGATTTGAGTGAACAGAATGTAGAACTCGGCAGTAGTTCCATTGAGGTTGAAGCCCTCATCCCAACGGGCGGCCTCAACTAGCAGGACATCCACGCGCTCGTCGCCCGTAAAGGTCTCCAGCGGTCGGCTCTCGATCTGTAGTCCGTCGGTGGTGTCAAAGGTGCGCTCGCTACCTTATATCTGTTATCCCCAGCCTTTGCGACGTTGTTTTGAGGTACTGAGGGGGGTACACTTTCGGCTAGGGGGGGGGCTAATCCTCCCCCCCCCCCCAGTTACACGTATGGCCTGCGCTATTCTGCTGCTGCTTTCTTTCTTAGTATGTTTCTACCCCATGTCATCGCCAATTAGACGTCAATTCAGACAAAGATTGGACACGACGAAGCCGCATATAACAATGGCTGACATTCGTGCAGCAGCACAATTCGCCCGCATCAAGAAGATCATCGAGTACAATTCCAAAGGACACCGAGAGTACCCGCCCGGTTCTCGGGTCGAGGACATCCGACAAGCGTTCTGGAAGCGCCTAGAAGCGGACGTGGCGTGCGAATGTGTCATGATGGGAAAAGACAGAACGGACGCGTGGTACCTCAACTGTGAGTTGTGATGAGCGCCTATGTCTATGCGACGTTAGTTCACCCGTCTCACCCACCCACATTGCTTGCAGTCCTGCTGGGTAGATTTCGCCAGTCGTGCAACAACTCGTTCGACCGCGATCTGCAGCACTCCTCGACGCCACCCAGAATAGTGACACAGAAGGAGTCGCTCCTCCCTCCCACATCTCCCAACCCCCTCGCCAACACCGAGAAGGCTCAGTCCCCCATCCCCAGGACCCCAGGAATCAGAATAAGCCGTACGACAAAAAAATCGGAAATTAGCTGAATTTGTGACTTTTCGTCAAAAAGTTGTGGAATCTCCAGAGCGAATGTCAGTGATGTCGGCCAGAGGAAAGGGAGGAATCGGAAGAGGAGGTTCTACCACCAAGAGAACTGCCCCTAAGCAGAGAGAAGACAAGTCGAAAGAAGTTCGTAGGAATAGGATTCGCAATTCATAAAATTTTTGCACAATACACCCGTCGCCTTAGTGCCAGTCATCTACTGATGAGGTCGCGCTGGCACTTCGTAGCTGAGTCTAGATCTAGCGACCGAAACTCAGCTAACGCTTTTAGTGATCGTTATACTTCACGTATTCAAATACATAACGCACGCATGTAGAGGACAAATGTCAGCCTACGTCTGAAACTGACAAAACGGCTCTAACTCACTCGTCCTATGTACGTCACAAAGGGACGGGGATGGGCAAATATCTTCAAAGCAGTGCTTTATCGGTAGAAAGAAGTCTGGGAACGATGCGCGGATGGGGGCGTGGCCTACCACACTACTTCACTCCGCTCCACTATCCCTCTTCTCTCTTCGCCATTCTACGCTTCCCAACCGAGGCTCCTCTTTGCTAATCCAAACTTCAACTTTGCGAATCTGACTTCGACTCGACACAATCAAGTCCCCACCAGAGAAACCATAGAGAATGGAGACAATCGTGATGTGAGTGTACGCTGTAGAGTAGAACCTCCAATAAGCAAACCCCCCTCCAATAAGCGGCCTATAAGAGGTGTTTGAAATAATAAGCGGCCCTCTAATAAGCGAGCCTCTCTAATAAGCGACCCCCTAGAGGGGTGGTTGAAATAATAGGCAATGGGGTTGCTTATTGTAGCTTTTACAGTATTACGCGCTTATCAGGGGAAAAGGGGGAGAGAAGGCGAGAGAAAGGGGGTCATCGGTCGCATACAAGATTGACGTTTGCATTAGTTACAGCCCCCGTCTCCGCTCCATGAGCGAGCAGTGCAAGGTGTTGGAGAACATGATGGGCGATGGGAGGTTCGTAATTATGGTGCAAGACTGCGATGTGGGGGCACGACAGGAAGCCAGCCTGCTGCAACAAGGGTGTGATACAGCTATTCGGCACTTCGGCTTGCATTCTAGTCAGCCTACAGTCTCACGCAAAAAACCTTCTCATGCTGTTTCACTTTCGCCCCCTATCTTGTTTGTCTTGTATTCCAAAGTCTTGTAATCGCTTGTATTCCAAAGTTTGTCTTTGTCTTACGATTATTTCTGTAGCATTGTGGGATAAGAGTTTCAACCCTGACTGGCCTAGTAAGCTTCCGTCCTAACCTTTGTTTTGTCTGAGAGCGCTGCTGGCTAGGATAGATATGTACAAAAGCTGTAGCTTGCATTGGATTCTCGCCCTTCGACACTGATCGCAAGCGGTTGAACAAACGTATTGAAGGGAGCTTGCCCTAATACAAGCTTAAGTAGTGCACAGAGGTACAGTCCCGATAACGCCCTGTTGCGTTCTAAGAACGCGTTGTTTCGATTGGAATGCTTCAAAACGATAGAAACTTGTCTTGTTCCTTGTTTACTGCCACAAAGAACAAGATATGGCCACATTTCGACCATAAAAACACAAACCAACAGAACGTGTTTTCAATCCGCTGGATGCTTTCCGAACATGAAATTTGCATATATTGCGTGAGAACGTGTTCTCAAACAAGCTTTGTCTAAAAACTGTGGCACCACGTTGGCATCAGTGCAAACTTGAGAGCGTGTGCGCGATAATGAGCACTGGATAGTGAAGTGCCGCTAGACACTTGGTGGGGTATCGCCGCAATTGGTCTTGGATTTGTTCGTGGTACCTGATCCACAAATGGATCAGAAGATTCGCCGCAGGCCCACTTTGCGCTTATAATTATGCCAACTGATCCATAAATGGATCAGAGAAATTCGCCGCAGGCACACCGTGCAATAGAAGCGTCTAAATGAGACGACGCCCTATTGAAAAGGGCATAAATGGGAGGACGCCCTATTCTTTTGGGCTTAGGGCCTTAAATTGTTGAAATTTGGCAATTTTGACAAAAACCTTGAAAATATCTCTAATTTCGTTAATTATAAAATTAAAAACTATTTGCTACCAGTTGGCAGTACCACAGTATAGCTGACCAGATACGGTATCAATTTCCAGCAGGATAGAGCAATTCCAGCGAGGCAGCCGCAGGACAGTGTCACTGTTGCAGGCCATGGCCGTCTTCAGGCCAAAGCCGTCTAGACGGCCTTGGCCTGGTCGATCAGGCCGCGGCCGTCTAGACGGCGTTGGCCTGATGCGTCAGGCCATGGCCGTCTTCTGCTCGAAAAGACGGCCGTGGCCTGATGGACCAGGCCGTAGCCGTCTTTAACCTTTTCAAGTTCACACGGACACTTGAACCCATTCTCAAAGTTGAACCCGTTCTCCAAAACGGGTTCAATGATGAAGGATAGGCAGTGGGTGTTTCTAATCATATCTCGGGCTAGAGTACACCGATCGCGCTGATTCTTGTTGCACTGGACTCGCCGAAAAATCCTGAATCCGTATATGTATTCAGCACTGCCATCCATTGGCTTTGGCGAGAGTACTGGGGCGAGGCCTTTGAAAATCAATTTTTTGCAATCGCAGCGAAACTTGCATATTTGATACAGTTTTGTATTGAAATATGTGACAACGTGCTGAGGTTTGCACCTCTGTAACGTTGGTAGAGAGCCAGCTATTTCGCTGAAACTTGCAGAACACGTAGACATGAGGCACACACAGTTTTTGGAAAAGTTTTGGCGGATTCGCACCCTAAGTGAAGAAGTTACATGCGATCCATTAGGATAGCATTTCAGGTCAGCTTGGACTTCAACTCTTGTACCATTGACTGACTTCTTTGCTGACTTTGCTGAATGACTGACCGAGTGTCGAATCCGCTAAAACTATTCCAAAAACTGTGTGTGCCTCATGTCTACGTGTTCTGCAAGTTTCAGTGAAATAGCTGGCTCTCTACCAACGTTACAGAGGCGCAAACCTCAGCATGTTGTCACATATTTCAATACAAAGTTAAACTTGTGCGCGCCATATCTCGCGAAAGACTCAACGGAGTGAGATGAGATAAAGACCATTCGATGCACTGTTCAAAACTGTATCAAATATGCAAGTTTCGCTGCGATTGCAAAAAATTGATTTTCACTGGCCTCGCCCCAGTACTCTCGCCAAAGCCAATGGATGGCAGTGCTGAATACATATACGGATTCAGGATTTTTCGGCGAGTCCAGTGCAACAAGAATCAGTGCGATCGGTGCACTCTAGCCCGAGAAATGAATAGAAACACCCACTGCCTATCCTTCATCATTGAACCCGTTTTGGAGAACGGGTTCAACTTTGAGAATGGGTTCAAGTGTCCGTGTGAACTTGAAAAGGTTAAGAGTACCAGCTGTTGCAAGCGCTTGCAGGGAAGGGGCACAGCAGGCCTAAGCAGGAGGTGAAGTAGATGGAGGAGTGTTTATTCCACTTGCAGTTTGCACTAAAACTCGGCCGGCGTCGCGCCTGGCGGGTCTCAACTGAGGCTTAGCGCGACCACCAACTTCAGGGCGCGCTTCGCGCGCCCTGAAGTCGGTCACCGGTCGCGTTAAGCCTAAGTTTCGACCCGCCAGACTGCGACGCCGACTGACTCTTGTGCATCATGGGCGCAGGGCAAGCCTAAGCATAGCCTGAACTGGAAGGAATATACTGTGTCGGAAACTAACAAAGAAAGGAAAAGACGGCCATGGCCTGGCGCATCAGGCCGTATCCGTCTAGACGGCTCTGGCCTGACGCATCAGGCCATGGCCGTCTTCTGCTCGAAAAGACGGCCATGGCCTGATCGACCAGGCCAAAGCCGTCTAGACGGCTATGGCCTGAAGACGGCCATGGCCTGTGACATCACTATCAAGATACCTAGTGCCCCTCCAACAGCGCCGGCAAGAAAGCATGGGCCAGTCGATCTCGTCAGTATGGTGAGAGGATAATGTGGCGTAGCAAAAGCCACACTCGTCTTGGAATTACTAACCTCCAGGTGTGTCGATTGATGTAGTTTTCGCTGCCGCGTGGTGTGTGCTGTCGTTGTGCTGGTTTGTGGTTGTGTCACTCTGACAGTTTCTGGCAAATGCTGAGGCGTTGTGTGTGTTGTGCTCGTTCGTGATTGTGCTTCTGTCAGTGGTGCAGTAGCCGTTGTTGAAGTCACAGGTTTCGTAGTTGGTTTCACACTTGTACTCAGTGTTGTGGTGGCTTCTGTTGTACTTTTGCCCGGTATTTGACTGCTAGAGCGGAAGCATGACTGATTATTATTAAAAAATTTTCATGTCAGTTGAAAGGATATTTCATGAATTAAAATTCCAAATTGCCTGATGATTGCAATTTCAGCGGTCTCTTTGAAAGGAAGAGGTGCCACTCACTAGTGCCATACAATCGAGTTATGGACCGTCTAAAGGAGCAGACTGGGATTCCCGCCTCTCTCAATGACGTCGTTGATGGAAAGGGGAGGAAGGTGGACTGTCAGCGGCCCTTGGCACTCTGCCTAGTCCATCTAGCGAAGATGTTGCTGGAAGAGACAGAGGAGACAGTCGAGTGTATTGGGCAGGAAGGCCTCTTTCACTACACAATTGGCGGCGGTGAGTGGCCCTGCGGTAGGGGAGTGAGACTGCTGTTACCGCTCGACCTTTCATCTCGAAAACCAGATTTCCCGAATCCTGAAAACCAGACGAGTGTAAAAACATTCAACACATACTGTGAAAATCGGTACAACTAGTGCTACAACTGCTCGTAATACAATATAGAAACGTTTTAATCAGAACCGCTTGCAGAATGAAAACCTGACGCGAAGCTCCAAAGAATCGTTGTTCCTATAAATCATCGTCAATGGCTTGTTCTCAGAAACGTCCATTTGGAGGGTGTAGTATAGGTGGCGAAGCGACAGATCAGCCGTTCCACATAAAGCGATGCATAAAGACGACAGATCTGTGAAGATTAATCTCGATCCTGAACCCCTTTTCTGCCTGCGAACTCCATTCAGCTTCACCAGCTTGGCCTGAAGAAACGCAAGCAACACTTAGCAATACAGGAGCATGCGTTGGCCCTGCCACCACCCCCCCCTCCCCCCTCCCACCGAATAAAGCAATTAGCCTCAATGAACTCCTCCACCTGGCCCACCAACCACTCCTACCCACCCTGCCGTAGTTACTGTTCCACCCACCCACCCTTGCGTTGACAACGTTGCATTTAAAAATTTTTGTTTGAATTTGTTAAACATTTTTATACGCTTAGCCTATTATATTGGATTCACTGGTGTCGATTGATCGCAGGATACAAGAAGTGAGCAGACCGACTCCCTCGTCAGTAAGAGTGCGTGCGAACATCCAATAGTTTCAGTTTCTTCTCTTGGGGTAGTTGCTAGCACTCCGATTTGACTACATTGCTATCTCTCAATTGAGTTGGCCGATTCGCGAGCTTCGCACAAAGTTCGGAAGTCGCCTGCCATGGTAAGATCTACAGTCGCACAATGATCCTCTATTTTGGCATCCAGACGATACAGACTGTAGCGGTAGAATCGCCGAATTGCGGTTTAAATCTCGCGTAGTGTGGTCCTGGGAAACTGCGACCTTACGGCGCGTGCAAATTCGTCCGCACCGACAAAGGCATTGTCCGAAAACAAATACGAGCGCCTGAGGCGCGAAACGTCTTCTTCAACAAGTCGGCATCGGTTTTCTACCGTAACCGACCTAATAGTAGCAGGGCTGTCTATATTATTTCCTTATTAATAACTTATTAACGTAAAAAAATTATTTAAAAGGGAACGGTATCGGCTGGATGAGTTACAGCAAGCACAAAGTGTTTCGAAATACTGCAGGGGTTTCTGCACGCACCGTTACTGCAGGGGCTCCTGCACGTGACTAGGTCAGTGGCAATTCCTTATCAGTATTGTGTTACACCAAGTACGCACAATGTAATAATGAACATATCCCCATGGCCCACTTACATATGGCCGCCTCCCGCCCTATGGACGGCAGGCGGCCACAAGTGGGCCATATGGGGACGTGTGTACTGGTGCTTGGCATTGTGGCGCCACCGAGTCGCGGTGCTAGTTCTCGTTCTAGGGGCAGTTCTTCGCCGCTACCATCGCCGCCGACGTACTCCGATCACTTCTTCGACTTTTGAGAGGTTGACGCCTTCCTGTCCCCCCAGGGCCTACTAATGACCGCCTCCCTATCGGTGGCCGCCCGTGTGTGTGTGTGTACTGAGAGGCGTCCATGTACAGCTAGTACGGCCGGTGTCATGCATTAACTAGTCCGGGACAAAACCTGTCCGGGGGACAGTTTAATGCAGGAAATGCTTGCATTAACCCGTCCGACGGATAAGTTAATGCAGAGCGAAGCAACATTAAGTTGTCCGGGGTTGCTTTAATCTGTCCGGGCGAGCCAGACAGCGATCGAATCGGACAGCGCGCAAACCGCATAGATAACAAGGAAGCCACGTGGGTAGCGACGCCGCAGTGATGCCAAGCCAACTCCGTGGTCCTGGAGTGAGACTGACCGACCATTTGCTTCCATTCCAGTCGCTTTACTCCTGTGTGGCTAGCTGGAATTTGCTGAGATTATAGTCAGTGGCAAATGGAACGGAGGGAACTAGATGGCATTTGGTTGTACAAAGATGAAAACAAATACCCAGTGGACGTGAAGACAGAAAATGAAAAGCGAGCCTTCAGAAGGAAGGCTGCAACCTTTGAGCTGGGACAGAAGAGGGGCGAGATGTACTACGTCGGCCGTTTGCGCGGCTTCAAGCGACGCCAAGACGACAGGGAGAACCAGGATTTGACAAGAACGAAGGTCAGGGTCGTTCTTGCAGAAGAGAAGTGGAACGTCATCACGTCTCTACACTGCAACCACGGAGGAGCTCATTTTGGAATCAGAGCGACTATAGCGTCAGTTGTTGCAGTACAAGTCCACTGTTGCACATTGTATTGTTGTCTTTGCACTGGACATGTGCACACGTTTCAGCAAAGTTTCTGAACGCTACTACTGGAACTCCATTACTGAAGACGTCACAGAGTTCATTCACAGATGCGTGCCTTGCCAACGAGTGCGACCTTTGGGTGAGTATTTGACACACACACACACCTCCGCTCTGCGCCATGGCGTTTGTCCTTGTTGTTGTAGGACGATGACGAGCCGTTTCTGACGCATTCTTACGCTGAACCGACCCTCGAGAAGAAACTGCTCAACGCAATTCGCTCTGAGGGATGCAGAGGCCATTTGCAGAACATTATTAGGGGCGAATATCCAAGCGCGCACCACAACAAGTGGAGCCAAAGTCTTCGAAAGCCACTGAGAGGAGCTGTCGGGTGGAAAGATTGTGGAGCAGTAGAGGCTTCATTGGAGTGCAATCCAATGCGCTCACATGTGATAGACCCCATATATATAGTTGCACATTGTGCGAGTCTGACTTGTTTATCAACTCCACACCAACAGTTATTCAGGCGGAGACGGTTCTGACCATCGCAAGTCGGCACACCAAAGCTCAACTCGAGCGACTCTATGGAAGCTTCGGGCCAAACCGGATGGCGTATGCCTCTGCAGTTCTCATACCGGAGGTACATAGTATTGTGCAGTTCGCGCTGTATCTACGTATGTACATGCACGTGTCAGCGTCTCCGTCCATTTAGTCTGTCAAATACGCGCTGATGAGTGTCACGAAATGCTCAGACGAAGAGGCGGAGTCGGCAATGTGCCGAGAGGAGTCTGTCAGTCCCCTTCTGCAAGACATCAGTGATGTGGTAATGATTATATTTGGAAGTAAACAACGTCAATGAGCGAAAAATTGTGTATGGATGCCAAAGAACAAGGGCGATTTCGGATTCTAACGAGTTGGCTGAAGCGGCCTCTTCAAGCAGAAACAAGAGAAGATAGTGATGACATTCTGATCGTCACGTTCTATGCTGTGCGAATGCTTGGTCATCGTCGTAGTGGACAACGCGCCTTGCGTTACTTGCGTACCATTCATTTCACCAGTTACGTCGCGGTGGCATATGCTTACCGTGAATGATTTACCCGGACAAGTTAATGCAAGGTAGGACAAGTTAATGCACGCCTGGCTTGCATTAACTTGTCCCCCGGACAAGTTAATGCGCCGGACTAGTTAATGCGTGACACCGGCGCTTCTCAGGCGTCCCGTGGCAAACACCAGTGTAGTTCTGCGTTGCCCTGTTGCGCTTTCTACGATTGAGAGCGCAGCGCGCGCGCGCCGTCATCCCTGTATGGCTCTCTGGCCGAAACCAAGCGGCGCAAGCGCCTGCGTGTGAGTCAGTCATATTCCGAATCCATTCACGCCAGCCTCTCTCTCCGTCTCAATTCCTCTACCCTCGCTGTAGCAGCGCCGGCTCGACATTGGCGACCGAGCGAGCAGCCAGCAGACGCATCCTCCCGACAAATGCAGAGGGTGAGTAGATATATAAGCGATTTGAATACACTTCGATTCTCACTGTCCTGCACTTTCAGCAGCAGTACCTCACCACCGGGCGCTGCATTAGATTGATCTGACAGCGCGCCCGATCTGCTCGAGGGTGTGCCATGCCTACAGCAGCGGCTAACGCATCCAGCTTCACGCCTTCGCCTTCGTCAATGGACGGAAAGTCGAGGGCTGCAGCAGGAGGCTCAACAACCACGAGGCCGCCATCGTCAGCCTCAACCAAGACTTTGCCACGAGCGTTGCGAACGTCGCCCACAGACAAGGCTGTAAGGGGCGGCGAGTGGAGACGGTGGAGGACGACGACGACGACGATCAGCCAGGGCACAAGGTTAGCCGCCAGTCGTCATCATCAGCAGAGGCGGTCGCGAATAAGACGACCCAGTCTGGGCCGCCTGAATGTGGGAGGACAGTCACCTGCCTACTTCCCGCCGGCCGATATTAGGGTTACGGTAGCGGTGTATTCGTTTGGCTGGCGCGGCCGAGAGGGCTTCGTTGCTGCTGCTGCCTTGCAGGGAAGAGTGACACCGTCGCCATGCCTGCCCGCTAGCCGCTGCTGTGTTGTGTGGCGTGCACTCGCT
>JASAMZ010013840.1:0-15933 GCA_030248115.1 Linhomoeus sp. GSCO2_2 | reverse complement strand
TGTGTGTGCGCGTGTGTGTGCGCGTGTGTGTGCGCGTGTGTGTGCGCGTGTGTGTGCGCGTGTGTGTGCGCGTGTGTGTGTGTGTGCGCGTGTGTGTGCGCGTGTGTGTGCGCGTGTGTGTGCGGGGGGCGTGTGTGTGCGCGTGTGTGTGCGCGTGTGTGTGCGCGTGTGTGTGCGCGTGTGTGTGCGCGTGTGTGTGCGCGTGTGTGTGCGCGTGTGTGTGCGCGTGTGTGTGCGCGTGTGTGTGCGCGTGTGTGTGCGCGTGTGTGTGCGCGTGTGTGTGCGCGTGTGTGTGCGCGTGTGTGTGCGCGTGTGTGTGCGCGTGTGTGTGCGCGTGTGTGTGCGCGTGTGTGTGCGCGTGTGTGTGCGCGTGTGTGTGCGCGCGCGCGCGCGGCGCGCGTGTGCGCGCGTGTGTGTGCGCGTGTGTGTGCGCGTGTGTGTGCGCGTGTGTGCGCGCGTGTGTGCGCGCGTGTGTGCGCGCGTGTGTGCGCGCGTGTGTGCGCGCGTGTGTGCGCGCGTGTGTGCGCGCGTGTGTGCGCGCGTGTGTGCGCGCGTGTGTGCGCGCGTGTGTGCGCGCGTGTGTGCGCGCGTGTGTGCGCGCGTGTGTGCGCGCGTGTGTGCGCGGGTGTGTGCGCGCGTGTGTGCGCGCGTGTGTGCGCGCGTGTGGGCGCGCGTGTGTGCGCGCGTGCGCGCGTGCGCGCGCGCGTGCGCGCGTGCGCGCGAGCGCGCGCGTGTGCGCGTGCGCGCGTGCGCTGCGTGCGCTGCGTGCGCTGCGTGCGCTGCGTGCGCTGCGTGCGCTGCGTGCGCTGCGTGCGCTGCGTGCGCTGCGTGCGCTGCGTGCGCTGCGTGCGCTGCGTGCGCTGCGTGCGCTGCGTGCGCTGCGTGCGCTGCGTGCGCTGCGTGCGCGCGTGCGCTGCGTGCGCTGCGTGCGCTGCGTGCGCTGCGTGCGCTGCGTGCGCTGCGTGCGTGCGTGCGCTGCGTGCGCTGCGTGCGTGCGTGCGTGCGTGCGTGCGTGCGTGCGTGCGTGCGTGCGTGCGTGCGTGCGTGCGTGCGTGCGTGCGTGCGTGCGTGCGTGCGTGCGTGTCCGTCCGTCCGTCCGTCCGTCCGTCCGTGCCACCGAAGTAAGAAACATGACATATGTGGTCAAGTAGAGTCAAGGTAGCTGAGTACGGATCCGATGTCCGTTTCTGTTGCTAATTTCACATTTTCGAGATATTCACAATTAAAATTCAAAAATGTCGAAAATCAACTTTTTCACCTGATGAGGTAGCCGCGAAATTTTTCAGAAATGGAAAGAGCACGGACCGCTGATAATTTGTAACCCAAAAGAAATTTTTTGTCAATATGGAATTTGATAGAAATACGCAATTGTTTGTCGAAATTTCATAAATTGACAAAAATAGAACGTCATTTATTGACGAATGTGAATGCAGAAGCTGAAACGTCGTAAGCCAATAAGAATTTGTGAAGTTCATTGCACAGGTGTTTTTTATAGTGTTTATAAGCAAAGTTATTTTGGGGCAAATCAACTAACACAAAGGTATGGTCCTGCAGTTTATCTGGAATTTAACGGGAGAGCATTATAAGGGCCTTACAAGTTAAACAGTCCTAAGCAAGCCATAAACACCATTCAGAAATTCATCGAGTGAAGGTAAGTACGTAAGTAACTTACTGTAAAATTCTAATAGAGTGACTCGCGACAACCATGTTCAGCGCCCCTGGCCACTTACGCGGTTACAAGACAAACACGGGGTAGTACATTTTTATTAGTCTGTTCAAACAATTAAATATGGGGTAGGCGTATCATCTATCTCATCATTTAACAAAACTGGCTTGAACAAGGTGCTATGGACATCTGCATATGCATGATTCCATTTCAACCCTATATTAACCCCATTTGTTTGGCGCCAGTTATTCGAGATTTTAACTAGTGAGATTCATTATAGCTGTGAGTAAGAGAGAACCTGACCTAAAGAAGGAAGAAGATCCAAAGAAGAGGATGAAGAGGCCGTCAGCGTCCCTCATCGTCGCCGTCGTCGTCGTCGTCGCCGCAGTGGCCGTCGTCGGCGTGCCGCTGCCGCAGCAGAGAAGCGACCAGAGGCGAGAGGCGACGTCGACGCCGACCCTTCGACCGGGCGACAGTCAGCCGATCGAGGAAGAAGAACTCCGACCACAGCAGAAGCTGCAGCCGAGTCGGCCGGCGGAAGAGCGACGCCAGCAGCCGACGGAGACGAAGAGAAAGGCGAAGGCGGAAAGAGAAGAGGAGCAGAGGCAGACGACGCCAGACGAAGACAAAGAAGCGGCAGTCCAAGACGAGAAGCGGGAGAAGTCAAGCGGCCAGCTGCTTCCCCGACGGACGCCCAGTCGCCGACGTCGCCACCGACAGAGAAACGCCCGGTCGCTTGAGCGGCAGTGCCTGAACACCAGAGCTGACAAACCCGCTGAGAGCTGCTCAAAGAGCGACTTCTGCTCGTACGAGTTGAAGATCTCAGACGACGGAGACGCGCAGTACAAAGTCGAGTGTGAAGGAAAAGTCAAATGTTACACCGGCAACGACAAGCGTGCGGCCTACTACTGCTGCAGTCCAATACGCCCCTCTGTAGACCCACCAGTGTGTGGCGACGGTCTCAACATCTCAAAAGAAATCCTGAGAAGGTTTCCCAACGAAACCGACGCCATCTATTGCTACGACCAAGGGAAGCACGACGAGTCGACGAAGCTCGCCGATGGCTTCCAGCTGCCCCACGTTGGCCGCCACAAGTTCTGCGTCAGCGAGTACCAGCACGAGAGTGCAACACCGCCGGCAGAGAACAAGATGCGCGTCGCCAGCCGAGAGGACGAGTGCTCGTTCGTCACACCAGGAGAGCGCGAGGGCTGCCATATGGCCGACCATACGCTTGGGAAAGTCGTCTGCTGCTGCAAAGGCAACCTCTGCAACAACAAACTCGACCCGAAGACGGCCTACTGGAATCTCACGACGACGTCAACGACCACTACTACCACGACCACGACGACGACGACGACGACCACAACCACGACATCCACGACCACCACCACCACCACGACCACGAGGACAACCACCAATTCGACCACGACCACCGTCGCTCCCACAACGACTACTGCGCCGCCCAAGTCCGGGGCCACCGGCCCACCAGGACCAGTGACGGCCACCGATAGCCAACCGGCCAGTCGCTCTTCCATCGGGCCGACGACCACCACGAAGGCCGCACAAGAACACGATTCGACAAGCAGCCCAGGCAGACCGGCTCCACCAGACGGCTTGACAACCGACCGCGACGAACCGGACGGACCTCACAGCTCGACAACCGACCGAGGCGGGCAAGATGACTTCTACGTTCCCGGTGCCGATTCCACCACTACAGTCGACGAGACAACAGTCGACGAGAAATGCGACTCGTTCTTCATCACCGACCTGCTGATATGCAGCTGCGGCCTCCACTGCATAGTCTTCTGGGGCATCATCGTGCTGGTGGTCCTCGTCGTCGCCGTCATCTTTCTCTGCCGCTACTGCCGGCGGAAGAAGAGGGAGAAAGAGGCGGCAAAGAAGGCGGCCGAAGAAAAAGCCGAGCGCAAAAGGCTGAAAAGGGAAGCCGCGGAGTGGCAAGCGATCGTCGACGAGCAAGGGCTCGCCCCCATGTGGCGCCTGACGCCCTCGCAGCGGGAGCGCCAGAAGAAGTTGGACGAGGAGGAGAGGAAGAGAAAGGAGGCAGAGGAAGAGAAGAGCCGCAAGAGGCGGGAGGCCAGAGAAAAGAGGCAGGAGGCGAAATGGGAGAGGCTGTGGCAAGGGTCCGATAGCGACGACAGCACCGAAGACAGCACCGAAGACAGCACCGAAGACAGCGACGACGCCACCACCGAGGAGAGCACGGAAGGCGACGGCGGCGACGAGAAGGCGGAGGAGTCGGAGGTCAGCCGGTCGCAGTCCTCCTCCTCCTCCTCCTCCTCGAGCCAGTCGGTCCAGAAGGCGGAGGTCGCCAGGACGCCGCCGGATCGCAGCCGGACCCACAGCCCCACCTACATCGGCTTCACCTCAATTGCTCAGCTACTCGACGAAGACAAGAAAAAGAAGGCGGAAGAGAAGAAGTAGCGCCACAGTGATACTCGTATGATCGCGATCCGCTCACTCGCGCCTCTCAGTGCAAGCTGTGTGTGCACTCGCGCTCGTACCGCCGTTGCCGCTATATCCGGCTCGAGAGAAACATACGCGTTTCGGACCCTTTCGTCTTCGACAATCGGCCACCGAATGCTCACATAAGCGGCCGTCACCACCGACAGCACACTACCGAATAGGCATGCACATCCAGCACTGTGGTAGACGTCCGAAAATAGGATAACATGCACCTAAGAATACATGAGAGTTGTTCACGTCCCAACGGTGGCGCGTGGTAGAGAGGGATTCAAGAGTGACAAGTATGAACAACAATATTCGGCGATGTGTTGTAAATTATTTAACCAAGATGGGGTCTCCGGTGTATGTCAACGCTACGCCTAATTGTAAGTATTTGGATAAAAATCGCAATAATTCGACAATAAATAGAATGCAAATGTGCACGAAAGAGCTTTGACAAGCGCCTCCACTCGAATGAACGCCCCCTACAACAAGCGCCCCCTTTAGTTAGAGGTACCTAGGCTGAAACAAGAGGTACTGTACCTAGGTTTCGCGTTATTCATATTCCAGGCAGGGCGCTTATTTTATTGGAGGATTTGCAGTATCTATAAGATTTCTCTCGGTGTCCGCGATGGAGATTTTAGTAGGTGTCCGCGACCAAAACAGTAACTTGCAGTATGCAGTTGTTCGTTAGACTATACAAGTACCTTGTCAGTCCGAGACACGTTTTCACGTCACTAATGTCATCGATTACAACGTCCTTGTTATTACACTTGCCAATTGGCGAAACCGTTTGTCAGGTGTAAGCCTACTGCGCAACTGGTTCTACGGTGATCACAACTTGGGGAGCCGTTTGAGCCACCGCCTCCTTTGGTCTCTTGTGGTCTGCAGCGCGCTCGCTCATCGCTCCGCGGTGCCTCGTCCCTCCTCCTCCACCAGGGTAGATCTGCAGTAGGTAGAGACAACTGCAGCAGAAGGTCGTCGTCTTGCTGCCGGCGGCGCCGTCGTTCGCTGCTCTGTCGCTTCTGCCGACGGGCCAACAGCAGGCGCCGCAGCAGCCTTCCCAGAAGGCCTTCAGGCGTCCCATCGGAGTAGAGGTCCTGCGGTTCTGCAGGGCAACGGACGTCGACACCACGTCCGCCCGCTCCAACTCGTTCGAGAGCCGCCGGCCCCGCTGCCACGCCTGCAACCCGGATAATCAACAGACACTGAACTGTGGTGTACGGTAGCAGCTCGAGGGCCGACCTTATACGTGGGGAAGTCGTGGCCGAGCAACGCCGGCTCTGTGGCGCTCTTGACGATTTGGTCCGGAACCTCGAGGCTTTGGCCCGAAGTCTGATGTTCGCCTTCGTTCGTTATGTCCTGCAACAGTGGACTATCGCCGGCTCGAGTGGCATAGTTCCACAATGGCCCCTCAACCTCAAGAACCATGTTGCTGTCGTAAGAGGAGCGCTTCAGAATCGGCTTGGAGTTACGGCGAACGGGCTCGAACAGATTGCCCCCAAGCAAGGCGGTGGAATGGCGCTGCGAAAGGAAAGGGATTCGATGGTGTACGGTACCTAAATGCGCAGGATATTTTCCAAGCGCTATACTTTGTGCTGCACATGGAGCGGCGAGGTGGTGGCGCTGACGCGACGACCCTTGAAGAAGAAATGCTGGACAACTTCGCCTTCGGCGCAGAAGGAAACCCGCTTCTCCCGAGAGTGTATCGTAATTCTGTAAAGGCCAGGCCAACGACACATTTTACGCGCAACAGCAACTGGAAACTCTAATTGAAACCCGACCTCTGTTTGGCAGCTTCGATCGATCTCGGAGTTTCGGGTAGAGAATAGCAACGTCGACGTAACGTGTCGTCGTCTTAATCAAGGCAACTACCGGGTCTCGAAATTCCACCCCCCCCACACCCACAGCACGCTGTATAAAAGCTAGCGAGGTCATCCTTGTACACACGGTGTACACACACGGTACCTTAACCACTTATTCCAAATCGACATCGTTTGTTTTTCTGCAGATCCCGAAACCTTTAACAGTCAGATCCTATATTTGCATATATAGCACGATCGAATGGGGGTATGTGTCTCGGGATCTGGGTGTTTGGTGTGGAGCGTGACGATTAGGAATAATATAGATTTCTAATTGGGACGAAATGCAGCATGTCAGTGATTGGTCAGTGCCTCTATATCCATGCTTGTGGTTTTGTTTCGCTCTTTTATGTGGGTAGTTTCCTCGATGAAAAATTCAGCACTCTATCTCAACCCTAGCGCAAATGCGTGCGCGAAACGCAAGATTGGTCGCGCTGCGCGCCCTCCTCCTGGAGACCATCGCCATGGAGAAGAAGGTCGCCACCAATTGGAGCATGACAGGCAAACCAACTTTGAGAGTTAACTACGCGAGATTGGTAAAAGCTACGAACGTCATTCTTGCGTCATTTGAAAGCTCATTACGTTCTCTTTCAAATGCCGTCTTGCCGGCTCCCAAAGGTCGTCCCGCTCGCCAGTTGTAGCTAGCCAAAGACGACGCGGTCGTCAAATTTGAGTAATTTTACGTTATTACGGCCGAATCTGCGCGTGGGTTGAGATAAAGTGCTGAATTCTTGCATCCGAGTTGTGAAGCTATTAAAGTCCAATGTGTGCAGGTATGACCTCGCCAGCATTTATACAGCGTGCTGTGGATGAGGGGTGGGCTGGCATTTCGAAAGGCCCGGTGTAAATAGCGATATCTTCGTTGCCGGCGTACACACGGACCCCCGATAGGTGCCTAACGAGCGCGATTGTTTGTTGTTTCTTGCTAGCGGTTTCGACATGTGATCGCACGTAGCGTATGTATGTACTGTACTTGCAAATGGTTGGAAGCGCATAAAGTGGTACCGTAATCCTTGCGTCACCGTTCATTGGTGATGGTTTACATACCGTTGGCCGGTGTGGTGTGTAGACACGTATGTACATACATACATGTACATACATACATGTATGTACCTCTCCGATTGGCCAAGACGACAGAGACCCGTCGGCGTTCCCTTCTCGACCTCTTCTTCTTGTAGTTGCCTCTCTTTCCGAGGTCGCCGTCGTAGTCGCTCTTCTCACTCTCGTCTGCCGACGACGCCCCAGAGGAGCCGCCGCTTCCTGCGTTGCTGCTGAGGGAGGACAGACTGCCGCCGTTGGTGTAGACGCCGAGCTTCCCCAAAGCTCGTCGCTGAGCGGGCGCCTTGTGCCGGAACACGTTGCGACGCCGGGCCGCCGGGGCGTCCGCGCCACCCGCTTCCTCGGCCGGCCGGCTGGGCTTGACGGCGCCGATCAGTGCCAAGTAATCCCGGACGCGGGCGAACTCGTCCCTCTGACAGAAGGGCTCCGACTTCGACTTGGGCCGAAACGGCTCCATCGCCGTCGCCTGCTGTCCCGCGTCTGCGTCCGCCGCTTCGTCGAGCCGAACGTCTTTGACGTCGACCGGCAGAATCGGCACCTGCATGATATTCCCACGTCGTCCTCCCCTAACTAGCCGGCGCCTGGTGGAAGACAACGGGGCACGGGGGTTTCTCCCTCTCTTTCGGCCTGATTAGGATGGAAAGCAGCGGCCGCAACAGTGGCAGAGGGGGCGACGATTTCGGCGGATTGCTCGCGCTACGCCGAGCGCGCCATAGGAACGATAGGGAAGGAGGGAGGGGCGCCACAAATGGCGAGGCCGAATCGCGCGGCAGATTGGCTTTTTCCCAGCCTCAACGGCCTCCCTCTCCCTCTCTGCGTTCGCTGGATGTGTGAGGAGCTGTTTGATTAGAATGTTGGGCGGTCCACAGTGATAAAGATGCGCAGAACAGAGACAGCCCTGCCACTTTCTCTTGTTGTCGGCTTCCCCGACGAGGGGGAACCCTTCACAATGCCTCAGGTTGTCACCCGCATACTTGTGTATTCATGCGATGGGTGCGCGGTGCGGCGCGAACCTCATTCTCATGCGAAGACCTACCTAGCCGGCCTTTTGTCAGCGCCGCTAATGGAACCGTTTCCTCTCTACGTCCCAGCAGGGACGGGAAGCGAACTTCCTCTGCCCCTGGCTCGGCGCATGATAGGTCGGCGGAAGGTAACGGTTACCTAGACAGTTTCTACGCGATCCCGAATGCACAGAATTTTGTTTTCTGCGGTTCTGCACGAAATTCACAAATTGTTCGCCAAAGGGAACTACGCTTGCACACGAATCACCGAACGAACACGGTTCGCTATGCACCGACGAATACTGACAATCGCACATTCTGCGACAACGGACACAAGTGTTTTCATTACCGCACCGTAGTGTATTTGACCACTTCATACTCACGCTATACAAACCCCAGTCCAGTCCAACTACCCTCGCGCATTTTCAGTGACGAAAAACGTACCCGAACATGGCTATCGCTCGCACAAAAGCTCAAGAACAACAAATTGGCCTCTCTTCAGCTTCTCTCGGCTTTCTTCAATTTGGACTGTGGCACTGGAGCCAGGTCACTGACAGGACAGTCGGCCAGCTGGAAAACCCCTGTGACGCGACCGCCCGAAGGCATTCGGAGGGGAACGATTGGCAGACCGCTGTTGAACTGCAAAGGGAAACGGTGATTGTATCAACTTACAATTGCCCTCTGCCTGACACCGTGCTGGCAAAGCACCAAACTCTATTCACCCCACTAACTTCGCCCCTGTCGTCGTCGTTCATTGCGTCCGCGCCGAAGCCGAGCGAAGACGACTTCCAGACGTTGCCTTGCTTTCGATTCGCGCTCTCCACAGACGTCGGCGGGCGCTTCTGCTGCTGTTGTGGTTGGACGGGCGCTCTCCTCTGCAGTTGCTGGTAGGCGCGTCCGCGACCCCCAGCGCGAAATCGGTTGTGGGATTGCTGTTGGCGTCCTCGACTGGGCGTAAAGCCTGCATGAAGTCATGTACGCACGCGATTAGTACCCGACCATTTGCAAACGAAAACGGTTAGCACTTCTTGTTCCCTACCAGTCGCTCGGCTCTGGAGGTAGGGGTTCGTCCACTGTGGCGGCTGCTGCTGCTGAGCACGGCCGGCCTCCCACTCTTGGGAGTAGTAGTAGAGGGCGCCGGTCGACGTCGACGGGCGCGCTGGACAACTGGGCGTCACGACGGGTTGGCGTCCTCTCATGGGACGCTGCTGGACGAAGCCACGGCAGACGCCGTCGCCGCCACTGCCAGAACGGTAGTAGTGCCGGTGTCGGTAGTAGCGTCCTCTCGCCGGCGTCGCCTGCTCCGCCGCCGCCGGTCGCTGGATCTGCTGATAGAAGAGCTGCTGCTTCCACCGATGGTCTTGCGACGTCGTCAAAGGCTCCTCATCCACAAGATGCTGAGAGCTGGCGCTTGGCGAAGGCTCGACACCGCGACGACCGATCTCCAACTTCGACAGTTCCACGCTCATCTCTCTACAAGGAAACGGGGCATTGATTCAGCCAACAGAACAAAACGATCAACTATCGCCTGCACACCAGCCAGGTACATATCGTCTAGCCCTACCCGGCTTCGGCGGGGCTGATTCCCTCCTTGTTCCAGACGAAGTCGCCGCCGGGCAGGCATTTGAACAGCTCTTCCAGGGCCGACTTCTGCCGCTCCTTTGGCGACTGGACAGGGGCCGGCAGCTCGAAATCGTCGTGGAATTGCGCCAGTTCCCCTGCGTCGAATTCTATAACGCGGCAAAAAAGTGTAACGCTTGTATCAGAATGGACACTGGATGCGCAGATGAACGAAAACTAGCGTACCATCCTCTCCATCCTCCCCGTCGTCGTCATCTTCGTCCGAGTCTCTCGCCGCCACGACCGTAGTAGACGACTTCTTCCTCTCCTGGTGCTTGTCGTGGTGGTGCCGCTTGGAGGCCTGCCGTTTCTGCTTGGCGTAGGCGTCGCTGCGTCTGAAGTTTCTCGCTCTCTCTTTCCACGCCTGAATTCAAGAAATTCGAATTCGGAAGCGCATAAGCCCGACATAAACAACTACCGCTTCGCAACGTTACCAGTTTATCGTCTTCGGGCAAAGATTTCCAGTAGGGTCCGGCGGCAATCAGCACTTGCTGGAAGTTGTGCAGCTGCTTTCCTAATTTTTCCTCTAGTGAATCCCTCATTTGGTCCGCGTACAGAGAGAACGCATTGCAAGTGATTTTTGGCATTGCTCTTTACGGAATCTTTCCCCTTCTTCTCTACAACTCACTAATCGTGAATCGCCGACAGTTTAACCCTACACCTGGCACATTCTCAAATTCTGGACCATAAACGAAGAATGAAAGGACACCCATGTGCTGACAATGGACAGACGCTGCAACGTGTCATGAGTGGGCGTGACCGTATGTCATGCTTTGATTGGAGATCGGCGCTAATTCGACCTCTGATTGGATAAATTCAAAAGTTGATATAGGTTAGTTTAGACACGCTTTTGTTTCAGTTGGCAGAATACAGTAAACTTTGGCGGATAACAATTGTTTTCGCATCGCCATCACATGAAAATATGCACAAGGTGAAATGAGAACGGTTCGTGTTCTGCGCGATTGTGAAACGGAGAAAACGAAACCAGAGTTGTTGGTCTGCCAAGCCAAGGAATGAACGACCGGCCGCCGTCCTCTTCATCCTCGTCCGAAGTTTCTTCACCGTCTCCGTCGACTTCGAAATCCCCTGAGATTTGCCTCTGGTTGAATGTTCAAACGCTTGCAAATGGAGTTGTGCCCTTGCGTTGCCCAAGCTTGACGCTGGTGAACGTACGTCGGTTGGTCAACTACGCTCTGCTCAATCGCGGCGTTTCGCCGTCGTCCGTCTTGCGCGAAGATGACGGAAAATTGGAAAAGTCTTGGCCGATAAGGTGAATGAAGGCGAGCTGCCTTACTCTTCTTCACCTACTAGCCGTCGCGTCGCTATCGCTAACCAATTGTTCAGCTTGTCACTGTGGCGTCGGATCGCCGTCTCAAAGCTGCAACTGAGCGAGGAAGCGGCCGAGCTCTACTTCCGGCTGGCCAAACTAGCCACTGGGAACGCCGAAACCGAAGACGACGACGTATGCTTGGCCAAGTTCGTCGTGTTTCTTGCGCTGCAATATTTCGGCCAGCGAAGGACGAGCCGACGCCGTGAGTGCTCAATTCTTACGTTCGGGCCTGCCCCATAGTCGTTGTGACTTGCTTACGGCTAGCGAGTATGAAGGCTAGTGTAACTAACGAATATTTGCGCTTTGGCTAAGTGAGAGATGAGTAAGACGTGGTAGGGTGGGGACGGGGCTTTTGGAGGGTGGGTTCATGCAATGTACCACACTCCAGTGACAATGCGCGGCGACGTCAGCTTTCCGTCGTCGTCGTCATCTGAACGCAATAGAAAGCGCCAGCGACAGTCCTTCGATCTCTGCAACAATGGAGAAACCTCTTGTCTGGACGAAGACGGGATTTCTACTCGCTTCTCAGAGAATCTGGCCGCTTTGATAGAGATTCTGCAAGCGTTCGACGAAGCTGCCATTGGGGATCGTTCCGACTACAAGCGTCCCATCGCCACACCGGACAACAGCGTCTCAATTGAAGTGGTGGCTTGTCTGGACTTTCTTTTGGAGGGACGCCTTCTACAGGCTGGTGGTGGTGAAAGTGAAACGGTTCCTGTTTCGGAGCTTCTCATAGGTTTGCCGCAGTTCAAGGATTGCCGAAGGGTGGGCGTTTCGTTCAGGCTTGTGGTTACGAAGTTTACAGCCATCTTTCTCTATCATTCTAGATCTCGATACCAGAGCTGACTGCCGTTATTCGAACGGCACTTGTGTCACGTGGAGTCGGACTGCGCAGGGGCAAACCGAACAAGCCTATCTCCTTTCAAAGGATCGTCAGAATTGGTGTGTGTTCCATTGGAATTGGAATACCTAACATTGTTCAATACAGTTGATGGCCCAAGTCTTTGTTCGTCCACTCAGATTCCGCCCACAGCAGAGCGGCGTTGATTCGGCCATCTCCGGAGAAGCAGCAACTGTTGCACGTCTTCGATTGCGCCGAGTCGCAACTCTACTGCGTCGACGCCTTTGAGGTTATCAGTAATTCCCTTCCCTGCATGGCCATGGGGTGTGAAACTTGCCCCTACCTGTCTATCCCCTCCCTCCCTCTCTCCTTCCCTCCCTCCCTCCCTCCCTTTCACCCCTCAATATCAATCACATAACTTCAGAGCGCCATCCTGGAGGACTGTGTCGATTGTACCGTATTCGTCGGCGCCGTTTCCGGCGTGATTCGCGTCCGGAACTGCCAGCGCTGCACTGTTATCGTCGCCTGCGGGCGCCTATTGGTATCAGACTGTCTCCGGCTCAGTTTGCGACTGTTGACTCGCGCGAAGCCGGCGATATTGGGAACGAAGAACGAAGGCATCGAGCTCGGACCTTTCAACTGCAATCACGAGGTAGCAACTGGAGTTTGCGCTGTTTCAACCTGTAGCACTGACGGCTAATGGGCAGTCAGTGGCCTTCAGATTTTGCCGTCGTTGTGGAGCAGAAGCGGCCTTTTTGCAACTGCTCAATCAGACAAGTTCTGGAGTAGCCCCGTTGTGCTTGAGGATTCGAGTAGAATCGAATACCATCACGATAGAAACCCGCCGGAACGCTGCTTCCTTCAGTCTGCCGATGCTTTCGCTCCCTTTAGTCTGCCTCTGGCTACAGGACTTTCCACAGAGAGCCTTCGAAAAGAGGTGATCTTTTCTATGTCGCGATTGGGTGGGAGAAATTATAGTAAGGAGAGCGATATATGTGCAAACTGGTGGGCTGATGAGGGAGTAACGGAATCGTGATTCGGCTGTTGTGCAGGTCTCTAGTTGCAATATAAAGTTTCTTTGTCAGGCAGCCCAAAAACGTGCGCTTCTAGATTTGCTCCATTCTACCACGGGAGTACCGACTCGAGTACTGTAAGCAGGCCACTACTCTGGCCGAACTGCGCTTCCTTCTACTGCAAGACTCGAGTACTACTGGAGAGGTTGAACTGGGCGAATTGGCCACCCATCTGGGCAGCAGATTCCATCAGTGGCTCTTGGAGACTGGGAGAATGAGAGAATTGGACAATCTGGCAGCGCTCGAGGGTGCTCACTGATAACTGATATGATAATGATGGTTATTGTGGTCAAGCGACGCGCGGCGGTGCTTTAGTACTTCGGAGGGAAGGTACCTCTCCAGAGTAAACGCTGGCCTTTGTTGGACGCATTCTGATGTGTTGTTCTCGCATGTGTCGGTCGATTACCGTACTTTCTTGCGCTGCCTGATGGATGATACACTGCCCGAAGCCAATCATCCACCAGCGAGATACAGTGCGCCAATGAAGAAAGTGGGCAAGTCGGAGCGAGGCGGCAGGCCCACCGTCGCCAGCCGTCTCATCGCCGCCGCTTCCACCGCCGCCGATGAGCACCAGCAGCAACCGAAAAGGTCGGTGGTTTGATGGGTTAGATCGTCAAGTCGCATTTTGATTGCGAGTTTATCCGTTGCAGAGCGAAAGCGGGTGGCGGAAACCAGTCTGTCGCAAGCGAAGCGCCGCCGAAGCCTAGTCCCGTCAACAACAACAGGGCGCCGCCGCAAGGCGGTCAAACGGGCGGCCGGAGACCCTTTTTCCTGCCTTATCTCGACCCGGAAGCGGTCCTAAGGGGGCTGGACTCTGGGGAGTTCATTCAGGTGAGAGCGAAAGGTTGTGAACTGAAGCTCGAATATATTCTGCAAGATGGTGATTCCTCACCTTTGTCAGTCGAAATGGAAGTGGAAGTTTGCAGGGTCAGTTGCGCATCAACCAACGCAACTACGAGGACGCCTTCGTGGACAATCCCAGCGGCGAGCAGGACATTCTCATCTCGGGACTCAGGGACAGGTGTGGAGCCATTACTGTAGTTAGATACGGTATCTAGCGTCTGTGGTAGTTGCGGTAATACTGCAGTGGTATGCAGGAACCGCGCCTTGCACGGGGACGTCGTCGCCGTCAGAGTGAAGCCGAGGAGCAGCTGGATCGTAAGACATCCTTGCGTTCGTTTCTCGACTAGCGCTACCGTATCCTTGATTCGCGTCGTCGTCTACAGGTTCAACATGAGGCCTACGTTGCTCACAGATCGTCGGCGTCCAGTGAGATTGCTGCGAATGGAAACGCCACAGTAGGAACGAACCATTGAATTCGTCCGCCATCATTTCTGCTCAGAGAATGCAGGGAATAGTCTCTTCTTCAGACGCCGTCGAAAGGCTCCACAAACGGAGGCTCGCTGGAAGCTCAGATGGAGAGTCTTCAGTTGGGCCTGGTCTCTCCCACCGTGACGCCTTCCACCTCGGCCGCTTCTCTGGGGAACGGCGGCGCCACGCCCAATGGTAGGAAGCCCAAGAGGGTGCTGAAGACGCCTCAGGACTACCCTGGGGAGCAGCTGCCCGACTCCTGTCTGCAGAGAACGGCCGAGGTGGGTTGGTGTTGGTTGGATGGATAAGGTCGACTTACCAACGAGTGCTTCCTTTCCTGTACTATTTCGCCACTGTCGAACAGTGGGTCCGACGTGTCGTACCCATCCCATCCTGTTCTTCACCGTCATTGTCAGGTCGTGTCGATCGTCACTGCTAAGCACTCGCGAAGGGCCGTGGGGCAGATCAAGCCCACCAACGACGGGAGACGCAACTTCGTCCTCTTCGCTCCCAACGACAGTCGCGTCCCCAGAATGCTGATTCCGACCAATTCGGCGGCCGCCGGCGTCCCGGAAGGATTCTTCAATCGGCCCCAGGATTTCCTCAAGTTCATCTACATTGGCAGGATCGTGGACTGGCAGCAGCACCAGATGATGCCACAGGGGTGGGTGGAGTTTTGAGGTTGTTTGTGACACAGGGGATTTTGGTCACGACATGGTAGGGAGTGGACATGCCATAGCTCACAGGTAACTGACTGGAAGATAATTGTGCAGACGACGTTTTATTCGTTGCAGGCAGCTGATGAAAAATCTTGGCTTCGCGGGAGACATCGAGGCCGAAACTGAAGGTAGTACTCGTTTTTGTCGCACGCGGCTGTGGTCGAGTTGACAGGAGTCGATTGAGTCTCTTGTCAACCGTTGTGCGATCAGTCACCACTAACTATTGCACAAGTTGTCTTGTCACTGCAGGCCTGCTGGTGCAGTACGAGGTGGACACACGGGAGTTCTCCAGCGGCTGCGTGGAGTCGCTGCCCATCAACCCCGAGCAGTGGCGCATTCCGGAGGTGCGCAGCGCTTTGTGCTTCCTTCTTGTGCCATCGCCAGTTTCACTTGTGGTCGACTAGACCCCTATTACAATAAATACTCCAATAGCCCCCCCCCCCCCCCTACCTCGACCATGAGAAGATCCGAAAATAGAGAGGGGGGGGCTTATTTGCGCAATAATTATACGCTCAGTACGCGCACCATTCTTCGCAGAGCGAGAAGTCGTCTCGGCGCTCCTTCCTGGACCGCAACGTGTTCACCATTGATCCGGCGACGGCGCGCGACCTCGACGACGCGTTGCACGTGGTCGATTTGGGCGATGGTCTATTCGAGGTCGGCGTCCACATCGCCGACGTCGCCTACTTTGTGAAGGAGGAGACGGAGCTGGACGAGTGGGCACAGAACAGGGCCACCAGCGTCTACCTGGTGCACAAGGTGGGAGGACGGATGGGGAGTGAGTGTGCGATGCCCCAGAGAAGATTCTGATTGGTGGCACAGTAACCCGCTAACTGTTTGGAGAACAGAGTGGCACGAAAAGACGCTACCGTGCTGTTTCTCGGATTCGACGAGTCATTTCTTTCCGTCGTTCGACCCAGCACCCACCCTGTAGTACAATTGCACAAGTCGCGATTCCGTAGTGGTTCCGAGTCAAACCTTCCTTTCG
>JASAMZ010013836.1:0-19162 GCA_030248115.1 Linhomoeus sp. GSCO2_2 | reverse complement strand
CACAATCATGTCCAAATTGTCCAAATCCAAATGCTGTAGGTGAAATTTTGCCCAATTTCAAACACCTAAGGTGAAATTTTGCCCAATTTCAAACCCCTAAGGTGAAATTTTTCCCAATTTCAAATGGCGAAGGTGAAATTTTGCCCAAAATCAAAGCGCCGCAGGCAAAATTTAGCCAAATTTTATGCACCACAGGCAAAATTTTGCCAAATTTCAAGCGCCGCAGGCAAAACTTTGCCAAGTTTCATGCGCCACAGGCAACATTTTGCCAAATTTCAAGTGCCGCAGGCAAAGTTTTGCAAAATTTCAAGAACCACAGGCAAAATTTTGCAAAATTTTAAGCGCCGCAGGCAAAACTTTGCCAAGTTTCATGCGCCACAGGCAACATTTTGCCAAATTTCAAGTGCCGCAGGCAAAATTTAGCAAAATTTCAAGAACCACAGGCAAAATTTTGCAAAATTTTAAGCGCCGCAGGCAAAACTTTGCCAAGTTTCATGCGCCACAGGCAACATTTTGCCAAATTTCAAGTGCCGCAGGCAAAATTTCAAGTGCCGCAAGCAAAATTTTGCAAAATTTCAAGTGCCGCAGGCAAAATTTTGCCAAATTTCAAGCGCCGCAGGCAATATTTCGTCAAATTTCAAGAGCCGCAGGTGAATTTTGACTCATTGCAGCACAACCTGTATATATTTTGACAGAAATGAGCAAGGTTCTCAACTTCCATTATATGACATAACTAACACACAACTATATCTGGCGGGCAGGGTGCTAAATGGTCAGAAATCGTATTGCTAAATGCTAAATCCCCTCGGATTTCAGGGTTGGATTTGCCAACCCTTGCCAACCCTGTGCCCATCTATGGTGGAGTGATCGGCTTAGGAGAGACCGGCTCTCTAGGCGGCGTCGCCGTCGTGGCTGAAATAGACTGTTTAGCCGTGTTTTCTGAAGAAGCGGGCGGAGTATCCGCCGCTGGGACGGCCGTCGTCGTGGAGCTGGCGGCGGCGGTGCTCACCGCCTCACTGGAAGTTCCCGGCGCCGCCGTTCGTCTCGAACGCGGTCGCTTTGGCGATTCACTGCCTGAAACCGATTCGTTATCGCCACTGTCCGTACCGTGGAGCTTCGCAAGCTCCCTCTTGGCACTGCGCGTCTGGCGCAGTTGCTCGGCTTCTTCTCGCTGGCGCTCCTGGAGACGGACTCGCTTGTCGTCGGCGCTCAGCTTCTTCTTGTCCTCTTTGGCCTGTTTGGCCGATTCGGCCTTCTTCTGGTCCGTCTTGGACTGTTGGGATTGTTGTTGCTCCGGCGGCTGCGGAGGCTTTTTCTTTCTCGACGGCATTGTGGGCTGCCGCGAAAGAATTCGCTGCAAGAAAGCTCGAATTTTTAGAACTTTTCACTCTACTGAGAGTTCGAAGAGTTCCGAAAGCTCTCGAAAAGTCGTTCCGAAGAATGACGAAACTCGTCGTAGACGCTGGTTATATGGCGTCGCTTGTTATCGCGATGCACGCTTAGTCATCTCGCGATTATCGATTTTGTGTTGAATTTGAATTGGCGCCGAAATTTCGGGCCGCTTATACACTTTATTGTTGGTGATTGGTCCATTTGAATTGAATTGACCAATCGGACGTTTGAAGTCCCTTGTCACCGTAATCTTTTACCCAGTTTTGGATACGGTAGCCTTGTCTTTTAAAAGACTGACTAATTGGTTCTCTTTGGCGATGCACCTTGCATGCTCGCAAGTGCGGTATACGCCAAACTCAACTTTTCCAGATGAACTTTCTCAAATTGGTCTGGACGATCGACGTACTGCAATGTCGCTGTATTTCCACGCAACTGCACGATACGCATCGGGCCAACATACGGATTGAGCAATTTGTAGAGTTTTCCCCGGCGGTGGCGCTGGCTGTAGAAGAAGACGATGTCGCCCTCCTTGTAGATATCCGGCACCGCGCGCTTGTCGTAAGCGGCTTTCCGTCGAGTTAGCTCTTTCTCGGAGGCGTATCCTGTTTGAGTGTACACTTCAGCATGAGTCTGACGAAGCAGATCCAAGTACTGATCAGTGGTATATTTCGTGAGATTCAACTCAGAAGCTGTTCCCAGTGGAGACTGCGAAGGGTGATCAGGATACCTCCCGAAGGTCATCAGGAAAGGTGGGACTCCTGTCGTCGTGTGCGGTCTTGAGTTGTAGGCATAGATGACTGTTGGGAGCATTTGGTCCCAACACTCTGGTTTTGTGCGCGAAACGAGCGCAAGCATGTTGTCAAGTTCCCGGTGAAAGGACTCGATTGCGCCGTTGCACTTGGGGTTGTAAGCCGTCGTGAATAGACGGTTGATCCCGTAGATCTTGCACATTTCCTGGAAAATCAACGAAGTTAGATTTGCACCCAGGTCTGACAGGATTAGCCTTGGCGGTCCATAGATGCAAAAGACGTGATCGATCAGCGCCTTTGCCAGCGTGGACGCCTTCTCGTCTGGAACCGCTGTGCCGGCCACGAGCTTGGTGAAGATGTCGTAGGCTAAAATCGTATGTTTATTCCCACTGACAGACGGTCCAACATGATGGACGTCAATTGCGATGGTGTGCATTGGCCGATTCTCAGACTTGACGTGCATCAAGGGCACGTAGTGCCGCTTGTGCTGTCCCCGGCGATGTGCACATGGTAGACAGGTCTCGCAATAGTCGAAGACGTCCTTCCGCATCCGTGGCCAGAAGAACTTGGCTTCCAGTCGTTGCCACGTCTTTCTTGGACCGGCGTGTGCTGATGTAGGCGCAGCGTGCGCTTCCCACATGAGTACCTTGCGCTCGGAAGCAGGCACTACCACACGCGGCTCGGCGTAGAGGCCGTCGTCTCGCCACAGCATTCTTTCCCAGACGACGTAGAAACGTGCCTCGCAGATGAATTTCTCGAGGTCGGGTCCCTTGAGGTCGATGGTGTCTGACTCGAAGTAATCGATCAGTCTCCTGCAAAACGGATCAGCGTACTGTAGTTCTCTCACTGCAGCAGCATCACTGCCATCTTTCAAAGAAAGAATTGGCACTATCTCGTTCTGCTCGACCGCTTGAAGGGTGTGGACATCAGAGGTGCCCTGGTCGGTGTCGACAGCAGTGCTCTCTGCTATCATTTTGTCCCAGGCTGACAGGGGTCGGCGTGACAGGCCGTCAGCCATCTTGTTTACCCCGCCTTGCCGGTAGATGATGACTGGGTTGAGTTCTTGAATTGTCAGTGCCCATCTGGCTAGCTTGCCTGAAAGAGATCTGCTTGAAAGCAGAGCTGTTAGGGCGACACAGTCTGTAATCACATATACTGGCAGACGGTAGCAGTAGGACGCAAATTCTTTGCAGGCGAATACTACTGCTAGGCATTCTTGTTCTGAGGCGGCGTAGTTCCGCTCAGCTCGGTTGAAAGCTTTGCTAACAAATGCTATCGGTTTGAAATCGCCGAGTCTAATGACTGGCTTTTCCAAGCTTGCTAACGTCTGAGCGTCAGCGTAACCATTATCTTCACCGTACTTCTGGAGTAGCTGTGCCCCGACGCCGTCGACGCTGGCGTCTGTCTCGATGTAGAAAGGCTTGGCGAAGTTCGGGTGCGCTAGCACCGGTGCCTCGGTCAGTCGTTTCTTGAGTTCTTGGAAGGCCGATTGGCACTCGTCCGACCAGACGTAAGGCGCGTCTTTCTCTTGGAGTCGCGTCATTGGTTTGCTTAAAACACTAAACCGTTCGATGAACTTTCTGAAGTACCCAGCCATTCCTAGCCACTGTCGAAGCTCCTTGATGTTGCGTGGCGGTGGGTAGTCCGTGATGGCCGAGACTTTGTCTGGGTCGGTGCGGATGCCGTTCTTGTCGACCAGGAGGCCCAAGAACTTGACGCACTTGCACAGGAACTCGCACTTCTTCGGCTTGAGTCGTAGTTGGACTTCCCGAAGCTTGGCAAAGATCTTTTGGAGTAGCTTGAGGTGAGTATCTAAATCCTCACTCACAACGACTATGTCATCAAGGAAGATGAATATGCGTTGGTCGTCGATGCCGCCCAACGTCTTCTGCATGTAGTTCATGAACCAGACCGGAGCGTTGGTCATGCCGAACGGCAGACGGGTCCACTCCAGGTGCCAGGTCCCGCAGACGATTGCCGACATTCGCTGCGCTTCCTTGGACAACTTGATTTGATTGTAGCCTGAAGCTAGATCGATTAGTGAGAACCATTTCGGTTTCAGTGCACTAATGTTCTGGAAGATGTCGTCGATGCGTGGCAAAGTGCCAGCGTTGACAACTGTCTTGGCATTGAGAAGTCGAAAGTCGGAGCAAATGCGAAGTTCACCGGATTTCTTGCGCACGGCCACAATTGGCGAAGCGTACTCGCTGCCGTCGGAGTGGACGAGGATGCCGGCGTCGATCGCCTCTTGTAGTTGCTCGTAGACCTCCTGCCGCTTGTTGTAGGGCAGTCGACGTGGTTGTTGCTTGGGAGGTTTCTCCGTGATGTCGATAGTGTACTCGACGTCTTTGGCCTCGCCAAGTTCTGAAAGGTTGAGCGCGAACACGTCATGATACATCTCGATAAGTTGGAGCAGATCTGCTCGCGCTTGGGCTGTTTCGGGGTCATTGCCAAGTTCCAGCTTTTGCCGCACTGCATTCCAGTGGGCTTCGTTTTCCCTGGGCGTGTCGTAGGTGACGAGGTTCACTGTCGCCTCGGACTCATTGCCCTTAGAATGTACCCTGATCGGAGGTGCACGCAGGTCTTGCTCGTGCACGGTGTCGACTTCGTAGACTGTACCCATGTCGGAGCCTTGATAAAGGTGGATACCGTAAGCCGACAGATTGCGAACTGTAGCAAGCATCTCGGGTTGGCCAGGGAATTCGACGTGGAGTGAGGGCTCGACGAAGACTCCTCGACCTTGTCCTCCGATCTCGAATCTCTCGAAAGCATACAATCTTGAAGAGAAGGGCGCTACAGGTTGCACTTCAACAACTGCAATAGAATTTGGTGCGACGAAGGTGCGGTTAGTGACAACAATTGACACCTGTGCGCCCTCGCACCGTCAGGCCGTGTCCTTCGGACAGGCTTCTGACTTGACCTTCTCTTTCTTGTTCTTGTCGCGAATCTTGGCTCGAGCTTTCTCGTTGGCGGCGTCGACCGCTGCTTGAAGCTCGGTTGGGCCTTCTTCGATGGCCTCCAGGATCGCGATTCGATCTTTTGTCGTCCACTTGGCATCTAAACCGTGAACTGTACTTGTTTTACTGCGAGTCTGATATTCAGATCGCTGTTTGGAGTCTGTCTTGGGAGACGACTCAGTCTTGGTAGCTTTTGGTGTACCCGACGACGCTGAATTAGTGGCACTATCTTCTGCACCGACGTTAGAGGAAGAGACTCGAGGCCGCGGGCGGTCGCGAGCCGGTTTCCGTGGGAGGGAATTCTTGTCCGTCGGCGGTGTCTTGTCTTTCGCAGCACCGGTCGGCGTGCCGATCTTCCTAGAATCGCGGGAAGAATGCAAGGTAGTGCTACTATTATTCGAGGAGGTCGTCTGTTGCTTCTTGGGAGCGCCAGTGGCGTCCTTGGAAGCTGTCGTCGTCTTTGACGTAGATTGGTAGTACTTTCTCGTCGACGAGTCTTGACTTGAGTCGAACTTGGCCTTAACCGAAGCACGATTATCTTTCGCAACACCGTCGGCTGATTGAGAGAAAGTCTTGTTTGGCTTGCTGGCGGGCGGCGTCGTTGCGTCAACCCGTCGCTTTGGCTTGTCTCGCTCGAAGGCAGATCCGTCGCTTTTGGCGGCGGCCGCTGGTGGCGGCGCTTCGCCTTCCTCCGTGGTTGGCGCAGGCGCTGCGTCCTTGTTAGGGTGCAGCTGTTTCTTGGTGACGACGGCTGGTGTCAGCGTCCAGCCGACTATCGTGTCGACCACTTGCAGATCGGCGCCGAGTAGACTCATGAAGTTTGTACCCAGAATGATCTCGTAGTTGGAGTCCGATGGGTTGAGGATAACCGGCACTTCGATCTGCTTTCCTGCAACTTGAAATACCACGGGGTACCAGTGAGACACTTTGATCTCCTTTTGCGAGTAGTCTTTGATTTTCATGGAGTTGGGTGGGATCCACTGTGCGCGGTTCCACCACTCCTTGTCAGGGTCTTGTTTCTGTTCCGCAATTTTGTTGCACAAGCCCATGCTCATGATTGAGACGGACGAGCCCGTATCCATCATAGCGTTCATTGTGACACCCTCTACTTGGCAGGGTAGTTTGATTTCTGGGCCAATCAGCGGAACTTTCCGTGTACCCAGATGACGTAGGTTTACGGTAAGGGTGTGTACCGTACCGTCGCTTGACCCACTGTCGCTGCCGTCGTCGTCGGAAGTCTGGCCGCCGTCCGCCGAAGCGTTGCCGTCTTGGCCGTTGTCGGCGTCACCGTCACTGTGGTAGTTGCCATCTTGATCGGAGTCTGACTCGGAGTCGGAGCTACCGTATACGACGTTCGCAGTCGCCTGTTGCGATGCTTTGGGGCAATTTCTTGCTCGATGGCCTTCTTCTCTGCAAATGAAGCACTGTGAAGGTTTGACAGGGGCTGTTCCCGACGTCGACGCTTGTTTGGGGGCGTTGGAAGCCTTTTGGAGTGAAGATTTCCCGCCTCCAGAAATGTAAGCGGCTTGACGAGATGGTTTGGGCGCGGCAAAACTGTCGGCCGGGTAGGTGGCTTGAGTTTTGGAGGAGCCGCGCGACTGGCCGCCTTGAGTTCTGTTCCTCTGTGGTCGGTTGTCTCGATCTGAACGCGCACGATTAGACGGAGTCACCGATTTATCTTTGGCGGCTTTGCCACCGTCGTCAGTCTTGGACGATCTTTTCAGGTCGTCTCGAACGTCCCTGGGAAGGATGATCCGGCCGGAGATCGGGTCGACTTTGCCTGAAGTCTCAGAACGAATCTTTTCCAAACCTTCCCTGGTTTTCTTAGCGATGTATTCTTGTTCGGCGTCTCTCGCGACTTCCTTGAGCTTCTCTCTCGCCATCTGCGCGTAGGAGCGCACGTGCTGCAGACGGGAAGTGCGGCGGATCTCCTCGCGCCATCTCGAAGGGAGCCGGCTGAGGAACGCGGCGGCGCCTTGTTCTTCGCCGGTACTGACTCCGGTTCTTGTCTCAGGCATCTTGCGAATGCACTGTTGGATTTGGCGCTCGAGCTTGTCGAGACCGTCGCTACTGCCGTCCCAAGTGAGAGAACTCAGTTCCAGTTGCAGTTCCTCTGCAGAAGGAAGAGGGTTTAGTCTCTTGCCTACTTCAATAACTGCCCTTTGGAAGCACAAGAGTCGATAGTCGTCGCTAATTGTTTCCATATATGTAGCTGCCTGACCTTTCAGGAGCGAATGAAATTTGTCTGTCCAATATCTTGGATTGAGGTTGATATGATAGAAATACATCATCACCTCCCTGACGAAGTCCTCGTAGGTACGGTCGGATGATTCGTTGGCGAACTTGGGCGGGGGTCGATTGTCGCCGCCGACCAGTCGCTCTGTCACGACGCCGTCATCCTCCTGAGGGTAGGTCTCGTTGATCTGCCGTGCCTCAGTGAACAACTTGGGCAGGTCTCTGTCTCGAGGGTTCCAGTAGTAGCTGTCGTCGGCGGCGGCTTGTGCAAGCGCCGTTCTCGTTAGCAGCTTGGGATGAAGCTGCGAGTACCCCATGTCAGCGCGAGTGGCTTGGGTTCCCCCTGACGCAGCACTGAACTCTCGTAGAACCTGTGGTACACTGCGCATATTGCCCGTGCAAGTGAGCGGAGCAATATTATTGTCCTGTATGGCTTCCTGAGCCATCCGCCGTATCTCGTTTCTGACGTCGTCCTCGTGCGAGCGCAGATGCTTTCGCACGTCCCTGTTCGTGACGGGCGCAGTAGCGCCGTCGCTTGGCTTGGTGGTAGGCGCCATTGGCGCGTGTCCAGTTGGTTGAGCGTCTTGGCGCTTGGAATCTGAAACTTTAGGTCTCTGTGATCGAGGTCTGCTACCACCTGAATCTGAAGTGCCCCAGCCGTGTCTCTGGTGCATGAGGGTCACGTTCTGGCGGCGAAGGTTCTCGATCTCGGTTTTCTGCATGGCGACTTGTTCTTCTAGGCGCTCCTTTTCTTGCATGGTCGCCGTTTGGCGCATGGCCGGTTCCCCGGTAAGCGCCGTCGCTGTTCTCGAGTTGGCAGAGACCGGATCGGTTCGGCGTAAATTTTCCCGGTTCTGGAGCTTGCGGTTACGCCGATTTTCTGCAATAGATGGTGGCCGATTAGCACTATCAGCGGCAGCGAAACGCTGCGTATTGTAATGTGGCGCTACGGTTCGCCGCTGGTCGGCCACAAACTCGTTGGTATAAAATCCTCTCTGCGCATTGTCATTATTGGCACCGCACAGAGTCACTTTGGGTTGTGGCGGCGCATTTCTCGGTGACGGTTCGACTGTCTCGGTTGGCGGACGCCGTCCGTCGCCCTGGCTGTCGTCGTCTGTCACCGAGTCGAGTAGATCTCTGAGAGCCGATGGATCTTGAGTAACAAGATCGACCATCTCATCAGTTGTCATTCCCGTTTGCCGACGAAATTGTCTCAGTCGTTGCCTCGCGTCGTCTTGACTCGAAGCCTGTGAAACTTTAGTCGCATTCAGCGATTCATTGGAATCGTGGGGAGATTGCTCGGAGATCGTGGACAGTCGTCGTCTTGCTCGATTGTCGAACTGTTGTGATTGCGCCGCTGGCGGCTGTCTGCCCGGTGGGAAGCGAGCGAGTGTAGCCGCTGCATTTGCCCGTCGCTGCTGATTATCATCTTGCGGCGACTCGATCTGAACTAAGATATTTGGGCCATTTTGGGGCTGTTGCCTTGGAGGCAGCTGTTGCCGCTCGTCGGCGTCGGCGGCTGGCGCGACCGGCGGGGCGCCGTTGGCGGCCGGCGTGTTTTGCTGGGCGCCGTTCCCCGTCGGTGCTTGCTGTGAAGCGCCGCCGTTAGCTTGTTCCTGGGCAGAGGGTTGCTGTTGAATTGGCACTGTTCCCGGTTGTGGATTTAGAGTTCTCGACGGAGGAAGAAGCGGCGCGCCGTCGTCGACGTCGTCGTCGCCGTCCTCGTCGTCGTTCTCCTGTTGGGGAGGTCTCGAATTGTTTTCCCAGCCTGCTTCAGCTAGGGCGTTGTCGAGGTCCGCTTGATCCACAGGGTCGAGATCTGCTTCTGTGAAGAGAAAACACCCCAGTTGCAATTCCACACGCATCACTCTGCCGTCCAGTGAGATGACGCGAATCTCGTCATTCACCGTATACTTATTTCTACACTGCTTGACGTAGTCTCGCTCGTTGAGCAGCAATGGCTTGGGAATTCTCGTCGGGTCGATTGTCGTGAGGTACGGGGCGTACTCAGTTCCGACGTAGGCTTGGAGGGTCTCGTGTGCCCTGTTTTCCCATTCTCTGGTGAATTCCTTGAGAAATTCTTCTGAAGGAGAGTACTTGAAGTCGGTTCTCTGAAGGAACGAAGTCGTAAAACCGAGAAGTTTGCGTTTGAGGCGATACGTGGGCGCCATATGAGCCCAGTTCGTAGTGTTCCAAAAGTAAGCGAAAGCGGTGTGCGTATGCGCACTCAGCACTTTACCTTCCCTTTCAGCTAGTTCTGGCGGCAGGTCGTGTTCGATAACGACTGCGGGCAGATTTCGGAAGTACTTGAGGACTAATTCGTTGTACTCTCTCTCGGCCGGGAGCATGTTGATTCGAGGAAGGCACTGTCGAATGTCGGCCGCCGGTTGACTCGTGATGCCTGGAAACGCGTCTTCCAAGCGTTGCACAAATCCGCAGTCAACAGTCTGCGGTATGGCGTTCCCGTCGTCAAAATTGATGCGGAGAGCGCCAGCGTGCTGGGCAGTGAAGCGAGCAGGGGTCCTTGTCAACCGGGGCGTCGCCGATGCGCTGGGCGGTGCCGTGTCGGAATTACGACTGCCTCCTTGGGGCGTCCGGAACAATGCAGACTGCGGTCTGCCGCCTGTCGCTGACATCACTGCAAACGAGTCACGGTCGCACAGTACGACAATACAATCTCGCCGCTAGCAAAGCGGTCGAATCGACGCTCGTGTAGAAGTGTGTGCGCGCAGCCGTTGTCGCCCGGTGAGAGCGCTTGGCTGCACTTGGAAAGGTTCGCCGCAGTGGAGGAGCGAACGGCGACGCCGCTTGGCTTGCTCGACTGCTTGGCGATGATTTGCCCGGCGTGGTCGTAAACCTGTAGGCACGTACACGGCACCTGATCAGGTCCGACAACCGAACGAGGGGTACGCGATCCTGCAACAGAAAACTGCACCGATTTGAGCAAAGCACAGTATCAGGGGAGTATGGGCTGCAGAAAATTCTGAGCAGGAAAGCGTAGAAGCGTTTGACAATGGTGATCCAGAAGGCGCGCTCTCCAACTTTGTTAGTTCCATGCCGAAGCAAAGAACTGACAAGAGCTGGGTCACGGGGACGGGTCACCACTGCAAAGGCCACTAACTGCTGTGACTCACCTAGCAGAGCCAACTCCTTAGCTCCTACTAAGATCTCACCTAGTGGAGTCGGTATAGTAGGCACCTAACTCTTGGATTACCGTTATCAATCTTCTCTGTCCCTCCTCGGCGAGGAAGCGACTAGCCGACCGGATGGAAGTCGAGTGGAAGAGTCGACACGGTCGGTCCACAACTTCTCTTCGCACTTTCTTCGCCGAGCTCACAAAGTGCCGGACTTTACAAACTGGTCGTGGGATGTAGACGTTCCCTTGCGCTCTTCCAGCGATAGCGGGAAGTAGAATATTCGGGAGAGCACAAAAGCAACGTAGCACGGTAGCAGGGAAAAGGTATGAACAGGACCTAGGCTCCCGCGCCAAAGAATCACGTTACCCAAAGACAGTTGGGGTCACGGATCGGGTTCGCTAAACCTTAGCGGTTGGAGTCAGCCTTAGGGCTTTCACCAATTTGCCGTTACGACGGGCAAGGGTTCGGTCCACCGAGGATCGGGTTCAAATTATGACGATTTGGTCCCCCTTTTGTATCGGTTGGAGTAGAGATAGCAATCTCTGCGATAATATGAGGGCTACAGCAGCCTCAGGATTTGCATATTAGGTGGAGATGGTAGGTTTGAATAGTTGAATTTACTATACGCACCACCATCAAAGCGCCCCGATCGGCGCATCAGCGCCTGACGGCTGTGCATATACTTACCCGTACTTACCCAGTTTCCAAATTTTGGAAATTGCCATCACTGGTATGTAGTACAAACCAGGAATAGAGCGCCGGATAATAATCGATAATACCACGGCCACTGCCACCACTCCTTGATGGGCTTCACAAATGTGTCGTTGCTGAAAGCAGAACAAGATGCCTCTCTTTGAAACCACGCTTTGTCGATTTTTGGATTGCGCATTGTTTTACTCCATGTGTACAGCGTGTTACAAAGGAAGGGGAGGGGCGTCGGCACCTATACAATAATCAATTGGCCCCATGAATCCCAATCGACAGTTGACAAAGCTGGTAAACCCTGTATTCTGTTTGACTGTTTTGCGAGAAGCACTTTCGTTGTACCGCCCACTTGCGCAAAGGCTGACGTTGGCCGTTTGAGCCTCGACGCATTGTAAGGCGGCTGACGCTAGCCACAGATACGGAAACGCCAGCACAGCATTCATTTTGGCGGTCGCCTCTGCGCTTTGACTTGGTGTCATATTGCCGGTTCTGGGAATCTAGGGACTATAATGAAAGAAAGGAATATTAAAGGAAAGGAAACGGCCGCTTGGTCAACAAACAAACTACGGCGCGAAATTCATGGCGTTCAAACGAAGGAATACAAACACTTCGAATAAAATGTATGTATGCGTGCGGCGCTGAGCGTGCACACGACGTGATCGATAGCCGGTTTGACGAGGAGTACGTTGGAAGTTCTCACATTATCCCATCATATCACCTTCAACGGTTCCCGCATATCCATTACCCAAACCGCTATCCAAAAGTAAAGACGCAATCCTCAACCCACTGCACTGACGCCTTCCAAATCCAACGTCGCTATGCATCTCGGAAATGAAAACAGACCCCTAGGGTTGCCAGGCGCCGGGCTTTTCCCAGAACGATGGTGATTTTTATGCAGATTTATGACACTTTCTTCCTCTACACTTTGGGGAAATTTCGGAGCAGTGTTACGGAAGATGACGGGAGGTGGAGCGAGCTCACAACTGTCAATGCTAAAGATTTCCTACGTGGATCTTCCCCAAGGCTGGTGGGAAGTAGTTCGCTGGAAACCAAAAGCAAAACCGTTCGTCGTTGGAAGAATGCAAGTGGATTGTCAACTCGGTAGATCCTATGCATTGCATTGTACCCATGTACCCATTCGTATGCACATACGTATACTCTGTTGTATCAGCCTCCACCCATCACTTCACACGACTCATTTGATCACTGTTGTGCTCTCTCTCCGAGTATTCGGGCGGCGGCTCCTCGATGTCCGAGTACTTTGGTGGAGCAGCGGGACACGACACAGCCTGCGGCCCAGCACTTGCGTCTTCTCAGTGGGTTGACGTGGGAAAACAGGAAACTCGATTCACCGACACCGTGTGGAAACCCTGTGGTTGAACAAACCGGGTTCAATGCATCTTTAATAAAAGATTGAGAGATGACGGGTTATGCAGTGCGCACACGATGCGGTACTACTGTTCGTTATCAATTGGCACTATGAGAAACGAAGAGGCCACAATTTTGTACGCATTAGGAATCGGAATCCAACGTCCCGCAAGCAAAGTACAGGGTTTTTTTTAGATGACCACTTTTCGTTCGGCCAGATTTTGTGCAAAACTAAACCAATGTAAGTGAAACTTTAACACATGGTCAGAAAGGCTTTGCCATTTTGTATGTTAGATGCCCAGCTCAATTGGTCTTGCACTGCGGAAATTACAGGGTGTCAAAGTTCAGGCCGGAAATCTCACGATCGGCCGACTTTGAAGCACGGTAACTCGGTCGTTCCGCCGCTTTTGCGGACGCGGCAAATTGCATCTGAAAGGTCTTTAAACAAGCTTTAATTTGCCACAAGAACGAACTTCCTACGTCGTCCAACGACCGAGTTACCGACCGTCAAAATTTCTGATAACGCGTTCTGGAGAGTCGAGGACCGCCATCTGCTGGGAAAGGGGGACTTCGACCAATGCCAAGAATATTCGACGAGCTGTAACTCAGCCGTTAGACGACATAGGAAGTTCGTTCTTGTGGCAAATTAAAGCTTGTTTAAAGACCTTTCAGATGCAATTTGCCGCGTCCGCAAAAGCGGCGGAACGACCGAGTTACCGTGCTTCAAAGTCGGCCGATCGTGCGATTTCCGGCCTGAACTTTGACACCCTGTAATTTCCGCAGTGCAAGACCAATTGAGCTGGGCATCTAACATACAAAATGGCAAAGCCTTTCTGACCATGTGTTAAAGTTTCACTTACATTGGTTTAGTTTTGCACAAAATATGGTCGAACGAAAAGTGGTCATCTAAAAAAACCCTGTATATAGGTACTTCAGCCAAGCGATTCGCCCCCCCCCCCCCCCCCCCCCCCCCCAATGTGTCCGGGCGAAAGAGAAGTAAGAAGCACGGCATCCTTTGCTACGCTTTACCGTGACAGCCCCCAAAAGCATCAAAAGCAGCTGGCACACAATGCCGGAGGCGAGTATGACGGCGCCGATCCAATACCATATTTTCTCCTTCAACGAAAGCGTGTTCCATCTGGTGAGCGGAACCTGCACCCTCTCGCAGCTGAAGGAGTTGGCACGAATGGTCGAAGACGACAAACGAGAAGTGGCTGGATACTATACTACTATAGAATGAACAACGTTGAGGCGGCTGCACGCACCGTCCGGCGTCGTAGTTATACCCATCGTCGCATTGGCAAATCTGGTCGCCGTCGCTCTTCTTCATCAAGCGGCCATTATCGCAGCTCCGCTCGTCGCAGAATCTTCCCTTCCAACCCCTGTAGCAGAGGCATGCGCAGCGGTCGCGCGGGAGCCGGCAGAGCCAATCAGCAGACCAGTAGTAGCAACGTTTTGGACGAGGTGGTAAGTGCATGTCGCAGAACTGACCAATCCGGCCATGGTTGCAGTTCGAGGGTCTGTCGCAGAGGCGACCTTTGTATCCGGGCCGGCAGACGCAACTGAAGTGCTTGGCATTCAGTCCAGAGATGTTTAAGTCAAAAATTTTCATCACCTCGACTGGTTCTTGTCGAATTTTCCATATTTGCAAGGCAGCCGCTCGCAGCTGCTACCTTTCCAGCCGTCCACGCAGACGCACTTCAAGCTCTCATTCAGCTGGCGAGCATCCGCGTGATTCGCCACTGAAGTAGTATGTTTGGCAATAGCATATTGTCATGATCTCTATTCACTTCGCTGCATACCGCAAGTGACATTGCAAAGCGGTCCGTGTTGATGCTTGGGACAGTTGCAGACTCCCGCCGTTTCGTTGTAGCTGCCGCTCGAGCAAAGGTTCACTTCGATCGTTTGCGTCGCCGCCCATTTTATAGAGACGGAAGTGACTAACGAGAATGCCAGAGTGGCAGCGGCACTCATTCTTCAGTCTTTTCTACCCATTAATATGGTGTCACCCGTATGGAGATTGTGTTATAACTCGACGGTTGAAACCAACCGCCCGCACCTCCGGTGAAGTGGCGGAAGAAAGTAGTAGTAAATCGGTCGTCTTGGCCAGCGCGGGTTTGAAAACACAATGCATGCATTTCCCACATGATGACGGCGCCATCAAACAGCTTTTTACGGCGCCTTCCTTTCGGACAGGCAAAGATAAAAATCGATCTTGGTTGCTAGGCGCATAGGCAGGTCGTTTTCAAATTGAGGGATATTAATTCAAATTTATGCGAAGTGCGCGTTCAAATTTATGCGAAGCGGTGCTACAGGTGCAGGTCTACAGGTTGTCGTCGTCGTTGTCGTCGTCGTCGTCGTGTGTCGGTATTTACATAATTGCTATGAAGCAGGGCTATTTGTATTTCGTTAGTAATAAGCAAACCATACTACTGGTCAACCCCATTCGCGTCGCGTTTGGATTACGGTACTTTGTACTGTGTCGGTTTGGTCCAGGAAGAAACTCTGAACTCTGAACTGAACTGAACTTCAGGTTGCCTATGACGGGCGTGCCTGATTCGGGCACTTGTTTCCATTCACTTCGACCAATCGAAGTTTGAGCAGCTCACTGTCGCGCGTCTCAACTTCCTACTGCTCTAAGTAGATCAAATCGATTGCGCGTGCACTGCGGCACTGAGACAGCGACACGTTATGGCTTGGATACTATTCACTACGTAAAATGTGAATGCTAAATTATCGAAAAACTTTTCCGCCGCCAAAAATGTTTCAGCCTCAGAGCTCGCTGCGCGCCGTCACAAGCTATCTTTCTAGAATTTTGACTCGATTGGTAGCGAGATTGAGCACACGGATCACTCAAGTGTTTCACTAAACAGAAGACGTCCCGACGCTGAAGTAAGCCTCAGCCGACACCGTATTGGCGACCGTCGTGTGTGAGCATGACGGACTCCCCGACATGTCTTCAAAGCCGCCGACTCGTCCTCCTCCCTCCGATGGAGCAGACGCCCCTGACGCAGTCGAGGCTGACAGCGTCGCCGTCGTCGCTGTATGGTCGTGTGAGCTGCCCAGCGCACTTCCTGAAAACAGCAACTTCTGGAAACCTTCAACTGAGGAAGGCACAAACAAAAGTGGCCAAAGGTTCGCTCTCTTACAGCAGCTTCTCTGTGGCGTCGGCGAAGGACTCGACCACGTAGTAGACGGCCCGAAACTGGCCCTTGGGGTACTTCTGCGAAGGAGTGCTGGAGTTCGCCTGAATGTCTGAGTAGGGCGCCTCCTTCCGACACAGACGCTTTGCCTTCCTTCCACACCACACCACCCTGCGTTTGGACTACGGTACTCTGTTCATACCCCCCACTTGCTCCATTCTCACGGGATGAGTTCACGCCACAGAGGATCCATCCTGCCACGCTAGCTATCTATCCATGCAAGTGCGTCATGTCTGCGACGACTTTGCACAGCACTACCACGTGCGTAATCAGCGCGCCTTCATTCGTCCAGCGCAACAACAACAACCAAGCCTGATGTCTGCGCTGAAACGAGCACCTGAGACTCGAGTGCCCGAGCCCAAGCGAGGCCATGTCTACAAGCCTATAAGCCTAATACGTCTAAGCGTGCACTGCTCTGTTCTGCGTAGTGGAAGAATAAAGATGGGTAGAGCAACTGGGGGATGGAGCAAGTGAGATGATGGGGAGTGGCGATAGGCCATTCTGTCGACTCAGGCAAATCTCCTCGCGACTCACAAACAAAAGACAAAAGGCGCTTGCCAAATCAAGTCAGCAGTGCAGCGCCGTACGCCTTGAGACGGTCTCCCTTCCGGTAGAGTTCGTACTCGACAGTCGCCTTGTAGATCTGCAATACATTTCAGAGGTGGCTACGTTGTTGTTGACTACGCTACCGCACGTACAAGCATGTATATAGTGTGTATGTACCCACGTGGTCTAACTGGCCGACGGTCTCCTTTGACGCACCCAGCGTGAGTAAGCCCAGCGTCTAGAGAGCAACATACGCGCGAAGAGAACACGGAAGCGCTTCCCAAAGAAGCTACTACTGCTTGGAAACGGGAGAACAAACTTTCCAACCTGGCAAAATGCGGCGAAATCGCAGTCGATCATCATGGGGACGCTGCCGAGAAGGTGGTGACATATATCCCTGGAACAGAACAGCAACTCCTAATTCAAATTCGTGCCGTGGCTATGAGGGAGGGGGGGGGGGGGGTGGCTTTGGGGGCATATACCCCCCCCCCCCCCCGGGCTACGCCTCTGGTTTGCACCAATACTACAGTCAGTGCCTGCGGCGGACCCAGCATTTTCCCGTTTGCGGCGCGGGGGGGGGGGGGGAAATCGCAACATTCTTCCAAGGCACCGCAGGCGAAAATTTCGTGCAATTCAGGTCATTTTTATACTCCACAAACAAGCTGTTTTAAAAAAGTTGAGTTGTTTTATTAATACAGAGTGGTTTGTGAGTGTTTTAAAGTGGAAGAGTAAAAGAGTGGATACTTTTGTAAAGTATTTCGAAGCCTTTCCGATATGACGCGCGCCCGCCGAGTCCACTATTCATGCGCTACTTCTTACACGCTCCTTTCAGAGGGGTTCTTGCAGGGCAACATTGGGATCGCCCGGGATTAATTTTTTGAAGACACACGCATTTCTGAGCGGTTGTTGCAAGGCAACATTATGATCGCCCGGGATTAATTTTTTTAGCAGACAAAGTCGTTCGTAAGACAAGGGTTTAAAAAACAAAAGTGTTTCTTTAGGAATGACGGTTCAACGTAAGCTTTCAAACGGTCGAACGAATGCCGCTCTGCAACGTAAGACGTTTGAAGATGAAGTTTTGCGTTTGAACCTTTGGGTTACTGTAGCTCGCGATATTCAAACTTTTGAGTTTCGACCAATAGAAAAACAAATGATCAGTGAGTCAAGAGCTATCCAGCAACTCAAGATCGTCTCTCTACGACGCACGCTGAGCGAGTTAGAGCGATTTCTATGCTAAAAACGCGAGAATGTCGCTTTTCGTGGTGCGTGTTTGCGCAATTAACAAATTTTTCACGCCAAGTGAAAGAGCACGTCAAGACCTTTTAGTTGACCTATCTGCAAGGGCGTTCGGCAGCTAGCTCCTCCCAGCTAGGACTCCTGCCTCCCAAGGATTGGGTCGATCGCCCAACCGGCAGCTACAGATCTGACTTTACTTCCTTTTAGTCCCTCAGGACCGACACGATCAGAAGGAATCAGCCGGCGCCCTGTGACTACAAGAGCCGCCAGAGGTCGGACTGATCACTTCCAGTCTCACCGACTTGCGAAGATGAAGTGCTTGGCTGATTAGATCTTCTGACAGTATTCGGCTCTCTCGCTGTGATACTCCCACTCTTGTAGTGATAATGGAGTATTTTCTTGCTCCAACAGAGTATGGCAGGTTTGACAAGGACCTACGCTCCTTACACGATGGATCCTGGTTTCCCAAAGGGAATTGGACCGGGTTTACGAAACCTTGGTAGGGGAGACAGCCTTCCGGGCTTTCCTCTCTCGACAGACCTCTCGGTCAAGGGTTTTGCTTACGCGAAGAAAGAAATGTTAGATCCCTCCCCCTTTTATGCAGGTCGCCCCCTTTGCTGACGTCAAAGAGGTGACGCGGTATAATTGCTCTCTAGGCGTCGGTTTTGAGCGTCGGTTGACTCCGTGGGCAATTAGGCCACATTCCAGAGGAACGTACCTTCTCAAATTTGCATTGGCGCAATTTTAAACTTTGGCATATAGTCTTTCCCTCCTCTGCCACGCCGCTCGGCGCATACCGAGAGGGAAACGTCGGTGCATCCGCCACTTCTAATTATGGATGGTCCCCATCCATCCACCTTCCATCCACTATATGTGCGTCCGCCACTCCTAAGTCGGCCCGACTTGCTCAGGGCAAGAGGAGTGTGGCAACTCTATGAGATACCAAGTGGCACTCAATCGAGCGGCTGATATTAAGGCACCTAGTGCCACAGCATGCACTGGATGGGACCAATGAATCCATTTTTCTGATTCACGTGGCCCTTGCACTCGCGAATATCGGTTGCAGCGCTAGCCCCCAGTTTCTCCTAGCCAGGTGGCCAGATGTAAGCTGAGGTGGTCTCTCCCGCCCCCAACCAGACATCTTTTTAGCGCCTCCCTCGGCGGCCTCGGCGCAGCAGAGGGAATTCCCAAAATTAGGAACCGCCTAGTCCGTCATCACCGAACTAGTGGCTTTAATATTAGCTCTACAGAGAATATTATAGCCCACAGAGCACCGTTGGGGGAGGATATTTGAGCAAGGCAGTTGCCCTCAAATATTAGCTTATTTGGGTTTGGTATAGAACCGATTTAGCTGAGTTCTCCCCTACCCGGTCCAGGATCCGGGCAATGATTTAAAAACCTTACTATCACGCCCGCATTGTTAGAACGATAGCAACCGTTGTAACAGCACAATAAAATCCGCCTTCTTTCAGCCTCCTCGGGCCTGCCAGCTCGGCGGCCAGTCGCTGGACAGTCCGCTTCCCCAGTGGAACTTCTGTCACCGTCCAGGTTGGTTGAAAGAAGCCGTGGAGTTGTAGAGTAGACAGCCTCCACTGGTCGCGCCCGCCACCCACACACGTTGTCGCTAGCGAAGC
>JASAMZ010013835.1:0-21855 GCA_030248115.1 Linhomoeus sp. GSCO2_2 | reverse complement strand
CTATCAGTACTACAACATATCAAAAGAGAGTATATACCATTATATGCAACTTTTTCGAGTTCTACCTTGCCTAATGCGTTTTTCAGTACTTTGAAAAAATAAATTTTTGAATTTCCCGCCAACGGGGTCCCGAAGCGTGACCCCGTTTGGCGTCCACCCTGCCCACTTACTAGGCCTACCCAACGCAAAAGACCGTTTGGAAATCGACCGATTCACGCGCGAACGCCGTTGACTGTAATTTTCTGCGTTTCGCGCACAAACGCTATATACTCCACACTTTTTGTGGAGTATAACAAGTCTCTTTTAAAAAGCGGAGTGGTTTTGAGCTTTGAATTTATACTGAGATTGTAGCAAGGCCCTTTCCGGTTTCGTGCAGCGCCTTTGACTCTCCTCGCGACTACACTTTTTGGAGTGGTCTTGCTACGCAACATTGGTATCGCTCGGGTTTAATTCTTTACACCAAGCAAATCATCTTTTCAGACTAAATTAAAAAAAAGACATTGGAATCTAGCGCAAAACTACAGGTTAATTGTGAGCATGATTTGATGTTGGCTTGCAGTGAGTTCTTCAGCGATGTCAAGACCGCCGCTCTGCAACGCACGAGTGCCAAGATATAACAAACCAAAATCTGCAGTTTTCATCGCGTTTTGGTTACTGTAGCCCTCTCATTGACGTTTTGAAACTTTTTGTTGTCGGATTCTTGCTCAGGAGGTCGAGCGCTTCATTTTGATATGCGATTCGACTAGGTTCTATAAAGTTTTGACTTTTTGCGGACATTACTTCAGGATACTGTAGCGCGCAATTTTTAAAACTTGTTGTTATTTCGACGTCACAGTTCGCGAGAGTAGTCCGAGGGCTACCCGTCGGTGTGTCGAACTCAACCCAGCGACGTCAGACAAGCGAGTTATTAAGCCCGAAGCAAGCGTGTCGTTTCCAGTTTTTAATGCGTTTTGGTTACTGTAGCTCTCCGTTTAAACTTTTAAAACTTTTTGTTGTCGGATTCGTGCTCAGGAGCTCGAGCGCTTCACTTTGATATGCGATTTGACTAGCTTCGGTCAACTTTTGTCTTAAAACGGACCCCACTTTGGGATACTGTAGCGCACGAGTTTGAAAACTTATTTCAGTTTTGAACACTCAGATGGCGAGAGTAGTCCGAGGGCTACCCGTCGATGTGTCGAACTCAATACAGCGACGTCAGACGAGCGAGTTATTAAGCCCGAAGCAAGCGTGTCGTTTCCAGTTTTTGACGCGTCTTGGTTACTGTAGCTCTCTGTTTAAACTTTTGAAACGTTTTGTTGTCGGATTCGTGCTCAGGGAGCTCGAGCGCTTCACTTTGATATGCGATTTGACTAGGTTCGGTCAACTTTTGTCTCAAAATGAACCCCACTTTGGGATACTGTAGCGCGCGACTTTGAAAACTTATTTCAGTTTTGAACACTCAGATGGCGAGAGGAGTCCTCAGGCTACTCGACGATGTCTCAAACTCCGTCCTACGACGTCGGACGAGCGAGTTATTAAGCCCGAAGCGAGCGTGACGTACGTACGCACGCACGTACGTACGTACGTACGTACGTACGTACGTACGCACGCCGAGCTCTTGATAGGGTTCGCTCGGCTGAGGCCGAGCGAAAAAATGTAGTACAACGACAAGACGGATTTTGAAGCAAGATTGGCATTGAACCACACTAACCAGGGGGTCTAGTCGCAGCTTTTGTCGTTGTTCGTGTCGTGGTGGTGGTGAGAGGGCGGGCCGCTCGAGATGTCTGGGTTGGAAAGGTTGGAAAAGGGCGTGGGAAACGCCTTGTGGTAAGTCTCCGCCTTTGGGGCTGGACTGTCCACAAGCCTGCCGGCTTCCAGTTCCCTCTGGAGATGAGCGACGACAACGGCGTGCCGCCGCGACGCCGCCCTCCTGTGAATTCCCCCCATGTAACGCCAGTCGCTTTGAGATACATCCTACGCATTGTGTGTGTACAATGGCAGAGTCAGCTGTTCATCAGAGAGCAACAGCTGTAAGTGCAATACAGATGTATTCCCTGCGGTGTGTTTCTATCGCTCCATCAGGTGTAAGCATGTTGAACAGCAGGAAAGATCAACAACCAGCTACACAGCAACATGTGGAGCATGAGGTGCCAACCTCCTCGCCGAGGGATAAGTCCCCCTCTAGCCGACGCTCCACTGAACGTTCCAGACACGCCACCAAACGACTGGTCAGAGATAGCGTCTTCTTCGGTTCTCTCACTGAGTTTCACAGGCTTGTTCTGCTCTTGGTTGGGTGGAACTACAACCATGGATGTCAGCTCTGTGACAAAGCCGTACTGAAATGAGAAAAAATTAATTGTACATACACATAGTGGCTACCTATGTATGTATCTATTGGGAGAAGACTTGAGAGAATACCAGGCAAGTCAACCAGGGGACGCAGTATACTCCACAAATTTGAAAGTGGGAGAGAAGGCAGTGCCTCACCTTCAACGACAATCTCATTGCTTCATCTTTTGCCTTCTCTCTGTCACTCGATTGATCGGCCAGTTTCGAATCCTTCAGCAGCTTCTTGATTCGCTTGTAGGCCCACATTCTCTCGATCAGACCTCCCACGGTGCTGGAGGGCAGCACTGGTCTTTCAGTGGTTGTAACTGGTGGATCACAGAAGATGATGTGGCTCGCAGGAAGGGGCTTGTGCGTTCTACTCAGTGGTCCTGGCCTGGGAATGCAGCACGGGTGACGACGACACCTGCCGATTGGTGGACTAGTGCGGGAAGGGGACTAAAACCAGAGTAAAATTGCAATGTTTCCCGAGTTTCTGAAGCTTCTGTGGTACGAAGCACGAACACTGAAGGTCTTTCTTCCTCTGGTGGCCACAGCATCGACTTCAGCTCTTAGGCTGCTGGCCCCTCCTCCAGTCACCTTACCAACCACCACAACTTCACTCCCATCATAGTACACTCCTTCATTGTCCTCGATGATCGAAGAGACAGAGACGTTTTCCCCAAGGTACTTGATCGTCATGTCTCGCAACAGAGGGGTAGATATCTGCTGATAGAAGCCTAAACGACAGGCATATTTGGTACAGCCCAGAATAACTGTCAACAACTGGCACTGGCAACAAGACCTTCTAGCTGGTCAGCAGCGTCTGAATCCTCATAAACCTTCCTGGCCAATCCCTTGTTCTTTGCTGACAACTTCTGAAGCAGTGTGAAATCAGCTGCTCTCCCAAATCCAATGCCATGCAAACTGAAGCCTGAAACATTGACTGATAAGCAATAAACTCATTTTTATTTAGTTATGCCAGTCAACACCACCTTTCTTCTCGTTCGCTCCAGTTATCATGCGAATAATGTCATCAGGTTTGGACATTCCAACAGTCGGTTGGCCATCAGTCAGGTGAATCAACATGGACACCAGTGGCCGAGCAGTGTCAGCTTCCAGTAGTGACAATCCCTTACTCAGCCCATCATAGAGGTTCGTACCTGAATTTGAAGCCTTTGATATCCATATCTGTCTACAAATTACAGATTGATTAATTCTCTACCTCCACCAGCTGAGGCTCGATCAACAAACTGAATGGCCTCTCTGACGTTGCCGGAGCTCGCATCAACTGATCTGTTCTTCCATGCTGTGACATCATTGCTGAAGAAGACGAGGTTGAATCGGTCAGTGGGCATGAGCTGCCTCAAGATGCTTTTCATGGCGTTCTGAAATTGGATGAAATGACAACTTTTGGGCGACCAAGACAAGATGTCTGACTAACGCCAACCTGAAGCTGCTCAAACTTTCTGCCAGTCATGGAGCCAGATTTGTCAAGCACAAAGACAACATGTTTCGACCCTGCCGCAATGTTTTCAGGAGCAAAGAAGTGGACAAAATATCCATTGACGACCTGAAATTGTCATCTGCAATTCAATAACAGTCACAGTGAGAGTAGAGGCTGCATAATGTCCCACCTCAATTTCTCCAGCACTGGAGTCCCTTTCAACATCATACAGCACAACCAACTGGCCATCCACCACCGTTTTGCTGGGTTTGAACGAAAGGTACCCCAGGGAACCAGTGGGACTCTCGGTGACTCTCTTGTCAACGCCAGGATCATCTAGAAGTAGTCAATAAGCCAGTACCTTGCAAATGCATTATCGTCATAAACTACAGCACAAGCAAACCTGGTAGCTTCTTCAGTTCTTCATTCGTCTTCTCTCCAATCCGTGGGTCAAACCTGGGCACCTTCAGAGTAGAGATGTTTCCACGCTCTGCGATCAGCACATCAACTTGAAGGTCGTCCACTCGTTGACCATTGGTCTGGATGTTTATGATCTGTTTGTAGACACCATGGACCCGCTTCAGGACTTCTTGGTAGGTCAGGTTGAAGATGACTGACTGTTTGGCAGCAAGGTTTACAGTGATGTCAAAGTTGTTCGTTTCCCTGAATGTGGCACCAGAGTAGTAAACCAGCATAATGGCGTAGTGTCGCATTTGTACCTCTGGGAAACCAGTCCAGCACTCTGGCCTCTTCTTCTCGCGGCGTCGTAATTATCCCTGGCCTCTTTCTTCTTCTTGACCTCTCCTTGAGTGATCTTTCCATCGATCTCCCTTCATATTGTGACAAAATATTTTAAAAGCACTGCAAACACTGAAATACCAGTGTTTTCACTGTCTTACAGAGAGAATCCTGAAATGAACGCGGCGTCCGGCAAAGTGGCCCGGAAGGTGACCTCCTCTGCACTGTCGCCAGAGTTCTCCATCTCGCTGACCACGTCGGTTGTGGCGAACCGGGCCTGGATCTCGGAGATGACATGCAGATAGTTCACCTGGGCTCCTTCGGTGCGGTAGATCGCTGCCAGTGCAAAACATGCCGCGCAGAAGAGCGCGCGAGCCATGTTCTCCTTTCTACTTTTGTTTTCGCTCGCACTTGGCAATTCTTTGCGCGCACTGGATTGAGGGGGTTGGGTGAAGGGTGAACGGAGAGAGAAACAGAAGCGCCGCGCCGCGTCTCGGCGCGCGGACGCGAGCGTGGGTGGCGCCGCCTAGGCATAACATGAGAGAAGGATGAGTGAATCACTATGAGAGACACCTGACCTGCCACTACTCTGCGGCGCGCGTTGTGGTTTTGGTGTGACGTCATCAGAACTTTGTGGAACATATTGTTTAAAGTTTGCGGCCCTGGAAGGGACCATAGAATTTTGACGAGCAACACCTACCGCGTTATTGTCAACACTTTCTAACATACTGTATGTATCGAATGGCAGCGCCTGATGTTCTGCCATTTGACAGAGATTGGTAGATAGATATTTCTATGCAATTTTACGTCTACCGAGGTGTGATTTAGTTGAAACACTTCCTCAAGTTGTTACACTTCGAGCCGCTTTGTGTCCAATGGAAAACCGACAAGTTTGCTCCACGAGCGTTGATATCATTCTGACAGCAGTGCTACACCCAGCATTGGCGCAATGAAGACAACATGTAGTCACACTCACAGCAATATTGAACGCACCACGCAGCATACATACCGGGTGTTCCCAAAAGTCCAGCCACCCCATCCACAGCACGCTGTGTAAGGGCTAGCGAAGTCATACTTGTACACATGGTAGCCCATTATGTTTGCAACTCGGATGCAAAAATTCAACACTCTGTCTCAACCCATGCAAAAATGCTGGCGCAAAACGTAAAATCGGTCGCCGATGCTCTTGCTCCTGCTGGAGGCCATCTCCATGGAGAAGAAGGCCATCGCCAGCAGAAGCAAGACCGACAGACAGAATTTTCCTGCTCACTGCGTGATAATGGCGAAAGCTACGAAAGTCGTTCTTGCGTCATTTTAAAGCTCATTATGTTCTCTTTCAAATGGCATCCTGCCAGCTGCCAAATGTCGTCCCGTTCGCGAGCTTTAACCAACCAAAGGCGACGCGGTCACTACATTTGAGTAATCTTGCCTTTTGCGCCGGCATTTGTGCATGGGTTGAGATAGAGTGTTGAATTTTTGCACCCGAGTTGCAGACATAATGGGCTACCATGCGTACAAGTATGACTTCGCTAGCCCTTATACAGCGTGCTGTGGATGGGGGGGGGGGGGGGCTGGACTTTTGGGACACCCGGTACATCCAAGCTTCATAGTCCGGCAAGTTTATTAGCTGGATTGACGCGAACCAATCTACCACAGCCTATGATTTCTTTCGATGCCTTCATCAAGAAATACCTATGTACCCAAAATAGGCAGGCTGATCCATGGATGTCAATGTGTGAAGTGTTTCCCCACAGCCTCAGCCATCTTCTTGGCTGCGTCACGAGTAGCGACAAAGAGCCACTTGAAGGCTTCCCTGAATCTCTGTGTGAAGATGATGTAGAAAAGGATGCCCACCGAGCTGTTGACGTCAGAGGCGAAATAAACGCTAATTATCCCTAGATTTGTCACAAAACAGCACAGTACATAGTTCATGATATAAGCGCTCATTGGGTCTGTACTACTGAACGAAATAAACACTTTTGAACAAAGTGACTTCTGTACTTCACTTCTGCACTTCACTTCACTTCACTTCACTTCTGTACACTTCTGAACGAAATAATGGATGTGAACGAAATACTGGAGCGCTTACTCTGAGTGGAGACGTGACTTGGTACTGTGCCCGCAGGCAGGCTTCGAATGATGCCTTTCTTTAGCGTTGCAGCATCGCGTGTTCTTTCTCTCCTTATCAGTACAGCACGACTAAGCCCTTATATTGGAGTATACTAACCCTACTTCGGCGCTCTGCAAAACGAAACGACACAATATGCCCAAGAAAAGGCAGGAAGAGCGACCTTTGCTGGTTCCCAAGAGAAAGCTCAGCGCCTGGCGATTGGCCAGAAACAATCGAGTGACAGTGACTATTGGGGCGCTCGTAGTGTCGCTGCTGACCAACGCGATTTGCTACTCCTTCCTCCCTCCATTCTTTACTGAAGAGGTGAGAATTGAATTTGGACAATGCGGCGCAAATCTGTGTTTGAAATACCGTAAAACATCAGGCCGAGAGAAAGCATGTCGGCTCGCTAGTGGTTGGAGTCTTCTTCGGGGAGTACCAGTTTCTGATGGCTGTCTTCACGCCTCTTCTTGCTGCGTTTGTGGTGAGCTGTGCAATTTGTAGGCATATCAGAACTTTTCAAGCCAATCACTGCTTGAATTATATTATAGGTTGGCCGAGTTGGTACTCAGGTTTTGTTGATCTCAGGGCTGGTTGTCAATGGAGTGACTACAGTACTGTTTGGGTGAGTCTGGCAAGCATGGTCAACATGTGCGATTTGAGGAAAAATGCTGTTCGTTCCAGATTTCTGGATCTGTTTCAAAGTGGAGTGTGGTTCTCGGCGACTGCTTTGGTGATCAGATTCTTCCAGTCTCTGGGGGACGCCGCGTTCTTCACTGTACTGTGCCCTGCGGCGATTCACTTGCTGCCCCAGCACGTTGCAACAATTGTGGTGCGAAAGGAATACATTTATACCAGATTGCCAAACATTGTGCAGTGACGTGAATTCAGGCCAGCTTCGACTTCTGCAACGCACTCGGTGCAGTAGTCGGCCCAATGATCGGTGGAGGACTAATTGAGGTTGCTACAATGCTACTGGACTTTGAAACTCAGTAACCTGAACACCTGTCTCCAATGCTGGTTGCAGATGGGCGGCTATGGGACGCCCTTCATCAGCTTTGGTCTGGCGCTCATCGCAGTTGCTGTTTTAGCAGGCCTTGTTGTCAACTCTCTTGAAGGTTAAAGCTGTGAAATGACTCTTGTGGACATCTCTTCAGTGGTGTACAAAGTTGCTTGGGGTCAATCTATAGATGTGGACGCTCCACTGCCACACGAAACGGCCCCTGAAGAGCCTCTGACATCTGAAGCTCTGGAGGAGAGTCACAGTTTCTTGCATCTGGTGCAGATTCCATCTCTGGTGTTCATGCTGATTTGTGCAGCCTTTATTTCCATGGCTCAGAACATACTGCAGCCGACGCTGGAGCCACACCTGAAGCAGGTTGTTGTGGTGCCGCTTTGTTTGTCAGAAGCTCACAAAGGACCTAATCTAATGTGAATTCAGTTCCACTTGAACGAGTTCTGGCTCGGCGTCGTCTTCTCAGTCAACCAATTCTTCTTCATGGTATGCTCGCCTCTGTTTGGCGTGCTCATAGACAAAATGCCGATAGGCAGGTCGCTTCTAATCATGCTCATTGGATGCCTGATTGGAGCCGCTTCAGCATTGTTGCTCGGCCCTGCGGAGTTCATGTCGCTTCCCAGGTGAGGTGGAGAGGATACTGATTGACTTTACTTCATCATTCTGTAACTTCTCAGGATGTCTTCATAAACCACTGTTGTTTCAGAGAGTTGTGGATCGTTGTCATCGGCCTCTGTTTCACTGGTGTTGCTTGGGCCATGTTCAAGCCCGTCATAATTCCCAGAATGCTCCACATCGCAATCAGGTGATGTTTTTTCGCACCAGAGAGAACTTCGCGAATGATGTTATTGTAAAGGATGCCATTGGACTTTCGCCCCTGTTACCAGTTAGCTGTACCAGGAGCACGGCTACAGTGACACTCTGAAGACGAAGACCTTCATCTCAAACTGGGAATTGAGCATCTACTCCATCGGGTGCGCACAAACGTCAACCCACAACCGGAATAGGACCTAGCCCCCTCTCCACCCCCCCCCCCCTCCTTCACAAACACACACCCCCCCCCCCCCCCCCGTGACGACATACCCATGTACCTTGCACCATACGCACCATTACCCTTGCATACGCCATACGGATACGACCAGTGTGTAAGCGCAAACGCTTCAGGGGCGTCATTGGGCCGACGCTCGGCTCAGTCGTCGTCACGCAGCTGATTGGCTTCGGCACAACAATGGCCGTGTTCGCCGGGGCATTTCTCTGCTTTGTGAGTTCGAGGCTCTATACTTTGCGTAGGAAATTTGAATTGCTATTAGACGTTTCGCACTTCAGGCTGCCGCGATGCTGACTGTAGCGATCATCACGACTGTGCGTGGTCGTCGTGCCACTATTCAATGAACAACCAACGAGTTCTCTAATTTGTGACCTGGTGAATGCGACACAATAGACAATGTGACTGTGTGAATGCGTTATGCTGTATGTCCGTATCTGTACAAACACAAGTCGTCACTAATGATGGCAATTCCCAAAATTCTGAAGCTGGGTAGGCTCAGTATCTCATTCTTCCAGCGGCCACAATTGTGCAGGACGACCACCTCTTGTCATAGCTCTCCCCCTCCCCGTCTATAGTCATCACAGTCCTATTCCTCAGTCGCACATTTCGCTCTTTCATTCTCCTTCCATTGCATAGTCGATTGCCCAAAATCCTTCTGAACTCTCCGCAGCTGCAGTAGAAGAGGAAGAAGTTCACTGCCTTGCCAATCTGTTCCATGTGATTGAGTACTCCAACAATAATGGTTCTCTTAAGTCCACGCTCTATGTCAGAGATAATATTGAGATAGAAGAAGCCTAGTTCAGACGGGAGGTTGAAGAGGACGAAGGAGACGACCACGGCCAGGGAGACGATTGTGGCTCGACGGTTGATGGAGTGGGGGGTGCTGGAGTGGAGGTGGATGGTGATTAATTAGAGATGGCTCGATGAGGACCTATGTACGCTCACTCATGTCTCTCCAAACTTGCGCATACTTCTGCAAAAGCTTCTTCACTCCTCTCTTCTCACACTACTCACCACGTCACCAGTCTTATTTCGCCACCATTCCCATCCATCCCAAACCTCCACCATTCCCTCTCCCTCTCCCCGCTACGCTATGACCCCCTATCTACTAAACTCAAAAGAAGTCTCACCCAGCGGACCCTCCACTTCTGCCCCTCTCAACGAGCGAAATGACCAGCAGAGACACGAAGACTGTCAACAGTCCAAGTGGGACGATCCAGACCCACCAGATACGAATCGATACGAAGAATCGCAGCATTCCGTCCGAGTTGTAAGACGCGCTGGTCACATTTATGATCACTTCGACACAATTGTTGAAAGCTCGTTTGTTCACAATAGTCTCTTCGCATATCACCATCTTATTCACGACCGCATAATAGTACCAATGCTCGTAAGCGGTCAGGCAGAAAGACAGGGTGGCGATAGTGGTTATTGAATAGATGGGGGTGTAGAAGAACGCGTGTCGCCGCGCTTTGGCCATGGGATATCTCACGGCCAGCAGTCTTTCCAAGGCGATGAAGGTGACAATCCTGTATCATGAACCTAATTTGCACTGAAGTTAAATTTATCGAATTATTTTTACTAGCATTTTCGACATAATTAAATTAAAAATTCAGTAAATAAGAATCAATGAATTTACTCATTACAAATTATTATTATTATGTCATTATTATGATTACTTATTATTACTCATTATACTTATGAATTTAGTTACTTATTTACTTACTTTTTATTAATCATAGCAGTTTTATTAATTTACGAATATCTATCTCGTAACAAAATTTGCACAAAATTTTAACGCCTACCACACGCTGGCGGCGCTGAACCAATTCCCAATCGGGTAGCAACGCAGTTTGATTTCCATTATTGTAGGCCACGCCTCTTTTAGATTCTCATTATCCAACAGACATGTCATTCCGGCGATTACCAGGCTCGCCAGCACAAACAGCGTGTCGGAAATCGCCAGGGCGCAAAAATGCGGTCCCGCCCGCATCAAAAACTTTCCCTTCGAGACCAGGAAGACCGTCAAAATCGCCGAATTTCCAGCAAAGGTGATCAGAAACACAACGAGTGTGACAATAAAGTTCGCGATGTGAACCGCGGGTACAGACATGTTTGCACTGCAGAGGTTTCCGCGCGTCTTGCCACAAAGCTATACCGCGCGCTAACCGAAGAATGTCAGCTTGTAAAAGGGAACAACAGACAAAGGAGCCTTATCTCCCGCACCTTTAATAGCGGCACTTTCCCGTTGAATCAACGGGTTATTGCCGCACCCCGCAACCGTAACGTTCGTGAAACGGCGGGCCAAAGTTCCTTGCGAGGGCACAATACAGGCTGATGCAAGGGACGGAGTACATAGCACAAGCGCCGTCGCTTGTTTTCTAGGTGTGTATGTGGACCCTCTACCGTAGTCGCCGAATAAAAGCATACACTCCACAGTATGCCAACAGTATCTGCACGCGATAGAGGACGCGAGGAAGCAGCCCAAACTGTATAGGTATGTCGACTACAACAGTGCTCCTTGGTTTAAAAGCAACCTCTGCAGAAGTCGACAACTGCTCATCTTTCGATAATCACACGGTGTGCAAGCTTAATTGAAGAAAGACTTTGTAGTAGCCTACCTACGCCCTACGTCACAACCTTCGTGAGACGCAAGGAGCTGCTTGAATCACAAAATTTGCCGCACCTCTAGTTATTGGACCACTAACTAGTATGGAGTAAACAAAACAACCCAACCAACTGCCGTGTTATTCGGTGTTCAAATCGGCAATTCGTGGAACGTCTTGGCAAAGTGTAGCTTCCGCTCCGCAGCTTGAACTGGTTTGCGACAAACGACGGCGATAATTCACGGAATGCTACTCTGTGGGAGTGAGCAAACAACCTAACTAACACAGAGTAAACAAACAAACAAACAACGCGTTTCCTGCGGAAGCGAAGGCAGGGCCGCTTACTAACGACAACACGCCGATATAACAATGACAAAAGTGCTCAACGCACAAACGAACATATGTACACTCACACTGTCTTAGATCCACCCAAGCCACGCAAGCGACCTGACTTCAATGTCCACAACAATAGAACTCCCTTGCCTGATTGAGTAGCGCGTAAACTTTGACGTTTCGTCATCCTCAACTACTGTAGAGGACACTAGAACACGCACTGCGTCATTGCGATTACTGTAGGCGGTATTGGCGCGTTGCAAATCGAACACTTTCTTGAGAACAAGTTTGGCATCGATTTTGAACTTCTTCGGAGTACCCTGATCGTTCTTCCAGCTGACATAGCCGCAAGTCAGTCTGGAATAGGATAAAGTTCGTCATGGTAGGCACCTACAGTATGTAGGTGTCCCGTGGGCAATAATAGGGAACCGTTTGTTGGATTACGCGTATCTTCAAAATAGATAAACAGCTAAACCCACCTCACATGCCTCCTCCATCCGTCCGGCGCAGTCTTCTCCTGTTCAGTGAGCGCATCAAGGATCTGGATGGCCAAATCGAGAATCCTATACTCGTCATCCGAGTGGAAATAGAACAGGCCGCAATCCAACGAGAGAAACTCCAACTTTGGAAGCTTCTCGGGCCAGAGTTGGATGAACTCCGTTAAGTATGCGACGTCGACCGTACTTCTGTAAGGATCGTCCGACCGCAGGGCCAAAGTCAGAGAACGCAGCTCGGAAAAGGACCCTTCTTTTAGGTCTTCAAACGTGGATGGTTCGCAGAAGATCCTGCGGAACGTCCTATTGAACAACGAGGCGTCCATCGCAACCTCCTGCCTGACCTCCCATCTGAGAAAGAGCTCCCGCAGCTTGCAGCCGAGGGAACTGATGAGTTTGCAGAACTTCCGGCAGGCGTCGCTGTCTTCGGTCAGCATCTCGCTGGACCAGTCGAGCGTGAGAGAGCTGGAGATATGTAACCACTAACACTTGCACTTGTACAAAATCTGTTCTAGAGTGGCACTCGAAACACATGAGAACTGTAGTACAATCTTCTCAAGGTCAGTAACTAAGCTTGTGACAATGGGGTCGGTAGATCAGTCACCCACCATCAATTGTAACACCCACTTGACCCCACCTTATCCTCTTTCCCTCCAGGACCATCTTTAGTTTGCCAAACACCACGTCTCCCTCGAAATCCCACCAATCGCCATCGTCCAACAGACTCCATCCTCTCCTCCTGTCCACAATGGCCAATTTCTTCAAGTTGGCAAATTGCTTCAGTTTGTGGAACATATTCGGATAGAATCCGTTGTCGCAAACAAATTCCTCCAAAGTTGGCCCAAAATGTTCCATCAGGTGCCGAATGCAGAGAGTAGACATGGAGATGCCATCGCCGCCGCGTCTGAAATTTTGCGATTTCGTCATGCGCCAGTTCGAAATTGAATGCTACAGTAATCGCGGGCCTGGCCAAGTCGGCGTCGTCTTCCTCGTCGAGCCCAGAATTTGGAAAGAGTTCCTTTTGGCCGTAGCGCAAGGACTTCACTTTGTCTCTCAGCGCGTATCTACGACAGAATCACGAATTTGTGGACTTATTCGAGCTCAATTCAAATGAGCCAACTACCGTACTTCGCGAGGGCCAAGACCGCGTCCACGATCAGCCACCTGTGACTACCCAAGTCGTACGCCCAAATATGGTCCATCTGCAGCCAAATTGCTGACACATCTGGCACCCTCCTGAAGTACCATTGAATGGCGTATTTTAGGCCATATTTCTTGACTCGAAGGCAGTCGTTTAGTTCTGCGTCTGTTGGATGCTTCTCCAGGGTGTGGGGAAACTTTTCTGGATCCGGGCCCTCAAACGGCTGAGCCAATGCCTGAAAGGTGAAAGATGGGAGGTTGTACTGGGTACACTATATATTCTAGGTTGGACTGTAAACTGAAGTGTCGCAAGCCACTGTTGTGTTCGCAACAGCTTAGCGTGCGTCTCTACCTACAGTAGCTGTGCGTGCGTTCTTTCAAACGCGCGCGTTTGCGGCGTGGGCACGCCTGGCCTGGCTTGGGTGGCGCCTAGCCTATGCACAACGCACGACACTATGCAGCGCCATGCTACAACCTCACTGTGGATGCGAGCCTCACATCCCCAAAGCAACACAAAGCGCCACGTGTAAGAACCTGCCGAGCGGCCGCCAACTCCTCCTCGAACTTGACGTGTTTGGTCAGCCTGTCGATGTCGCCGTTCTTCAAATTCGGGGACCGATCCAGAATGGCGATTTTCAAACTCCTGTGTCTGGGAGAGCGCCAGCCGAAGCCTAGCTCCAGAATCAGTCTGCGCCACAGAGTGCAGGTCCTCTCGCACCTGGCCAAAGAACTGGCGTCGAGCAGTTGGAAAATCCCGTGCAGGGCGTCGATCGACAGCGTCGCCATTGGTGCGCGCCGTTGGCTGGCCATTGGACTGCTTGTACGTGCGTGCGTGGCGTGAACAGTGGAGCACACACACGCCACGATCGACTAAAGGAGTGGCTCGGAGAGGGATAGAGAGGGAGCGCTGTGGGATGCCCAGTGGGGGGGGGGGGGGGGGCCTTAACGATGGCTATCTGATCGAGATGGTGATGATGCCTCTTTGAGCGGGGGGGGGGGGGGGTTTGATACTGTAGTGTTACAGTGTGTGATCGAATAACTAGATCCAAGTTGAAGGTGCAAGAAGAACGCAATGCGCGGCGAGACTTGTAGCGCTCATTACGACTTCGATTCAATCCCTCTATCGCCTGCAGCGCTGAGAAAGGCGAAACTTTCGTCTGCGCGCGCGAGAAGAGCATGCAATTACAGGCTATTTGGTGGAACTTGTTCCGTTCCGACAGCTGTTGATATTGTCATTCTGTAGGCAACATGTTGCCAGGTGAGATTGTTCGACGTATGCAGCATGTTGCTGTTACTGCTACTTACAACTCAGCCTACAGACTTCCATTGGTTACGCATTTGTACATTCACAGTTTTTGACAAACATCGGCTTTTTCGCAGCGCAGCAACCAAAGTACATCCTTGCGTAATTAATTACTGTCGCATTCGGAAGAGTGATCACTTTACAAGGTTTGTCACCCTAATTTTAAACTTAGCAACCTTCCAAACAACGGCTTCAAACCTCATTCAACCCAGAGGTGCGAAAGATCTTTCGCTATGACCCTGGCTACTATACAGTGTACACGCCAACTGTGCATACCTAGGTAATGTTAAAACAATAGACAAGTGCAACACGCGAAATCACGCCTCCAACAGTCTCCTCTGCTCCCTTTGCCTCTCCTCCTTCAACTTGTTCAACTCAAAGTAATTGTCGTCCTCCAGCTCGTCGACCAGGCGCTGCATCCGCTCCTCCTCCACCTCGTACCTCTCCCTCTGATTGTTGATCTCGTCCTCCTTGGTCCCCTCCAGCTGCCTGTGCCTGCCCACCAGCCAGCCCAGTCGTCTTTCGGCCCTGGCGATCTCTGCCTCCGGCCTGCCCTCCTCCAGCAGTCGGTCCACCTTGTCCTGCTGCTCTTGTTGTGTCCTGGTGTGGTTCTCTCGCATGGAGGCCAGCTGGGACTCCTGTTGGGAGATGTCTGCCATGTGGGAGGCCTTGACGCGCTGGAGCTCGAGGTTGGCCTCGCTGAAGCATAAATACAGGTCACCGATCATCATACTCATGAGCCTAGTGGAAACGACCACCCATCAACCAGTCGGTCCCACCATGACCCTGCAGACTGTAGAAAACTGGAGTATTTTGCACGTCATACTGTACCTAGATGGCACTCTACAGTCTAAATATGTAGAAATTGTGCGCCCTCCGGGAGTCACTGCTCACTTATGCACTGACCCGTGGTGCGCAACGCTGCTCACAACATGTCTCATCAACCGGTTGTGTGCAGCAACTGCTCACAGCATGCAGCGACCAATGGCGTGCAACCACTGCTCAGAACATGCGTGTCTACGTGGTTGCACTACCTCCCACGCCTCTGAATACACTGACTTTAAAAACACATAGATGTTCCCTGACTGAACCACGTCTCCTCTCTCCTCCCTGCAGGTCCTTTGTCGCGTTCATAGGACTGTGTTGTATAACTCCGAAAGATACTACAACAACATACATATAGGTAGGCACCTCAATTCACTTCTGTGCCGCTGCTGCATCTCATTGATTCTACGCTCAATCAGTGCAAGGGCTTCTTTGGCCTTGGCAGAGCAATACGTAACTGAACGCAGGCCATATAATAACGTATTGGTTAACGAACCAAGACATATTATTATGTCGAGGTCTGCAATTACGCACTGCAAACCGAACGGCAAGTGCGACGTCAAGGGCTTTAGTTTCTTTCGTTCGTCCGAGCGATGAGCGCCCTTCAGTTTGACCATTTCTAGAGCATTTTGACCATTTCTAGGTAGAAGGACGGGACGGATACTCCGCTGCGGTGCACAATTGACGAGGACCTTGCGTCACACATGATGGGATTCACCTACACTATGTACCTAAGTACATACTGCGTGCGTACCACTAACGCGATGATGTTCTTACAGTGACTTGCGCAGAGTTAGGTCAGTCGCATGAGACGTTCCCACACTCCGTCGTTTGCTTCTCTCTTCCTCGCGGCTATGCAGGAGCGGGAAATGGGACTCCTTTGCTCTCTGGGTAGCCAAAGACCGGATTACCCTCCTGAACAAAGTCGTCCTGCTGTGGAGGTGTAACAGAGCGATTTACGGGCGTCCGATGCGATGTAATAGTAGGCAATAGACATGCCATTGTTCCCTAATTTTGCCTTGTCTTGTCTTGTCTTTTCCTGTATTCCAAACGTTAGATTGCCCTGGTCTTTGCCATACGTTGATCTTCTAAATGACCTTGTCTTGTTTTGCCCTTGAAATTGTCCTTAAATTGACCTTGACAGGTGCGTTCTGTCTTGTCTTGTCTTTGTCCTGTAATCTAAACGTCAGATTGCCCTGTCTTTGTCTTTGCCATACGTTGATCTTCTAAATGTCCTTGTCTTGTTTTGCCCTTGAAATTGTCCCTAAATTGACCTTGACAGGTGCGTTCTGTCTTGTCTTTTCTTTGTCCTGTAATCCAAACGTCAGATTGCCCTGTCTGTGTCTTTGCCATACTGTTTATCTTCTAAATGTCCTTGTCTCGTTTTGCCCTTGAAATTGTCCCGAATTTGACTTTAATAGGTGTGTTCTGTCTTGTCTTGTCTTTGTCCTGTAATCCAAACGTCAGATTGCCCTGTCTGTGTCTTTGCCTTATCAGATACGTAACTGAACGAAGAACCACATACAGGGCTGATGCGACTTCACTTAATTGAATATGCACGGAAATGAACGCCACAGTAAAAAATTGACTTTTTTTCGTGACTACAGTTTTGTTTTGCATTGCATTTTGTAGCAATACGTCTCCTTACCAACCCCTGCAAGTATGAAAGTTCAGAAGCCAGCCGTTCAAAAGTTATAGCGATTCTCCCTAATTATTTTTTGATTTATTTTTTGAACCCCCTGACGGGTCCATTGGCCATTTTTGTGGCTCCTGCGGCCGATCTGGCTGAAATTTGTAGGGGTGTGCGGGAACACAGGAAGCAACTTTTGGCCAAAAAACTAGGAACCGCCTGCAGCGCTTGTTTTTTGCGAAAATCGACGGTAATTAAATTCATCAGATTTGCACTGAGACTTGCAGTTTTTGGAGCCTGTGCTGCGTAGACATTAAGTGGGCCCACCTACCTGCCAAGTTTGGCCTCGCTGCGCCTTAAGAACAAAAAATTACGGAGCGAAACTTTGCGACGTGTCGATCACAAAATCAGTTTTTGGCGTTTTTTGCAATGTTTACAGGCCCATTGCTCGAAAACGGCAAGCGCATTTTCAGTTGGCTTATGCACCGTTGGATTCGCCGTTTGATTCTCTATCGTGGTGCTGTAAGTTTGGTCATTTGTAGGATTTCCCTGGTAAGCGCCTTGCGCTCCTGTGATTTGGGGCTACAGAAGTTACCGGCAACTTTGACATTACACTGCAGTCAAACGTGACGTTGTTCGAAGATGGTGTAGTCGAATAAAGTATTTGTCTTTGTGCCCTCTGTCTCTCCGCCAAATTTCAGCTCAATCGGTTGCAAACTATTTTTGACGAGACAGCGAAATATTGTACATCTATTTGTAGAAAACAGTTTGCAACCGATTGAGCTGAAATTTGGTGGAGAGACAGAGGGCACAAAGACAAATACTTTATTCGACTACACCATCTTCGAACAACGTCACGTTTGACTGCAGCGTAATGTCAAAGTTGCCGGTAACTTCTGTAGCCCCAAATCAGAGGAGCGCAAGGCGCTTTCCAGGGAAATTCTACAAATGACCAAACTTACAGCACCACGATAGAGAATCAAACGGCAAATCCAACGGTGCATAAGCCAACTGAATGCCGCTTGCCGTTCTCGAGCAATGGGCCTGTAAACATTGGGACGCCAAAAACTGATTTTGTGATCGACACGTCGCAAAGTTTTTCGCTCGTAGTTTTTTGTTCTTAAGGCGCAGCGAGGCCAAACTTGGCAGGTATGTGGGCCCACTTAATGTCTACGCAGCGCACCTAAATAAGACTCCCAAAGCTGTAGAGTCTCAAGTCAATCTCAATTGAATTTATAATTTGTCGATTTTCGCCGAGAAACAAGCGCTACAGGCGGTTCCAACAAGCGAGGAGGGCGTCGTTTGGCCAAAAGTTGCTTCCATGTGTTCCCCACACACCCTACAAATTTCAGCCAGATCGGCCGCAGGAGCCGCGAAAAATGGCCAAATGGACCCCAATTTCGGGGGGTTCCGAAAAAATGTTAGTAAATCAAAAAAATAGGGGTCGGGAGAATCGCTATAACTTTTGAACGGCTGGTTTCTGAACTTTCATACTTGCAGGGATTAGTAAGGACATATTGCTCTACAAAATGCAAGTGGAACGAAAAAAATCTGTAGTCACGAAAAAAAGTCAATTTTTTACTGTGGCGTTCCATTTCCGTGCGTGTTGCGTGATTAAGTCGAAATACGCATGGCCCAATAGAGCTCGTCGAGACCTATCGATTGGTACCCAACTTGGTTTGGTTCATCATACTACAACATCGGAAGACCCCCAAAAACCTCCAGTCTCAGTTTTTTTTGGACAGACTTTAGTCTGGCCCGATGCAGGCCCATGTGCAATGCGCTTTAGCTTACGTACAGGGTAGCATGCGCTGCGCTATCCTGCGACCTGCGCGCATTCTACTGACGCGCGGTGCTCATTTTAGAATTCGTTTGTACCCATTCTGCATTTTAGAATTCTGTCAAGACTCGCGATGGCTCGCATGAAGGTAATGGCCACCAAGTTCGCCCCAGCCAAGGTCCCCAGAAAGGAGTTGGCAATCAAGGCTCCACGAAGTCGAGGGAAAGTCTACCACGGAATGAAGCAGCCCATGCGTCGCTACCGTCCCGGTGCCGTGGCGCTGCGCGAGATCCGCCAGTACCAGCGGTCCAACGACTTGCTTCTGCGCAAGCTGCCCTTCCAGCGCCTAGTTCGGGAAATCTCCACAATCTTCCGCCCCAACGTGCGCTTCCAGTGTTCTGCCATGCTAGCCCTGCAGGAGGCCAGTGAAGCTTACCTGGTGAGAGTCTTTGAGGAGACCAACTTGTGTGCGCAGCACGCCAAGAGGGTCACCATCATGACGAGGGACATGAAACTGGTCATGCGCATCCGAGGAGAGTGAGTAGTCGATCGAACCCTGAGAAATGACTCTGTGATTGCGTTGCGGTATTCATGGCGATTCATTTGGCTTTTCCAACCAGCAAGTGACTATCTACATATTGTCAGAAGAATTGTTGGAAAAGTAGGTGCTGCGCACTGGCTATGCCAAGTCAACGCACAGTCTCAGGCAGAGTTCATCAACCCGGCATACTTTACTCACGCGACGGCAAAAACTTTGCTGCAACGCACATGTACGCAGAGAATCTAGGTGAACTTGAGAAGGCAGAAAGAGCGACAAACGTTTGTTCTCACTGGCGACGGACTGCAACAGTAGTGCGCTCGCAAAGCGTACACGCCGCTCGTGAACGCGCGATTTGTTACCGTCTCAACAGTTGCATGAGCGCTCCGATTCCTGTGTGGAACTGCGCACGTTGTCTAACTGTGTGAGTGCCTAGGCATTGAAAAGAAAACATGGACCCACCGATCAGGGTGATGTGGATACTAGACGAGTATCAAGCAAAAGTCTTGAAGAATATGGGGGAAGGATCTCTGGGAATTAGACACACCTGTAACCTGAACGGCCTTGAGGATCTGGAGAGGGCCAGCAGCAAGTTAGCACTTTGCGTGAGAGATAAGAGAGTGACACGGTAGTTGAACAAGTACTGGCGCCTTACAGATGGGGCGTGGACAACGTGCCGCCATTGGTGCTCGTCAGTTCCCAAGGGAACCAGATAACCCGCACCATGAAGGAGTTCTACAAACAGAGCTCTGAACGAAGCATTCATCTGCGACTCCTTCTAAGCGCTGCAGGATGCCAGGCTCTGGCTCAGGTGATCGGACAGCTGCATGAGGTCGACTGCAGATACTCGGTTGATGGCGCGGTTCCACGGGGGCATGGGAACAAAGTCTACGTGAGTGTCGAATCTTTTGTTTCGCGAGGCTGTGAAGAAGTGGCGAGTTGTTGCAGAAATATCGTGACTCAATAATTGCATCTAGAAGACAATCTCAACTTCAATGCCACAGCTTGTTTTGTGTCGCGTGTTAACTAACATGGAAAATTGGAGAACTGTTCTTGTATTGTGACTCTAAATCGCAAGCATCTAATACTCAGACCGCCGACACAATCGTGGAGATACGCTTCCGAAAGGAGGTGCAGGACGCTATTTGGCAGGGCCTGGAAATATTTTTGCGAAACACAAGACGAGAGTTGAACACTGGGCAAAACCACCTCAGTAATTGGCAGGTACGCGCTAGCAACAAATAGTTTACCAACATAAGACATCTGCTACCACTGGTCAAGACAGTACTTGATGTTTGTGAACTGCAGATTGTCTACCTGACCCTGTCCATGGTGTACGGGGCCAGCGAGCATGAGTACGAGACCACTTTCCACAGTAGAATGGTCCCATTGACGCCGAGCGAATATCACGTGCCCTACAGCTCCATCGTCAAGGTGGACCCCACTCGTCGGAAAGTGCAGGAATGTCGAGCGTTCTTTCTCGACAACACGGACAATGTGACTGGGTAGGGCACTGATCTGGTCGAACGCACTTTGCTTCCAAATGTTACGAATCTAAGCACACTAACACGGCCGTTGCAAAATAGTGTATCACAGCAGTTGTAAATGGCGTTTTGCGTGACAAGCAATACATTGTGGTCTTCGTTCAGTTACGTATTGCTCCGCCGACTCGTGACGGTCTTTTCGGCGCCCGACTACTGCGGCCACAGAAACGACGGGGCCGTCATGAAAGTGGACAAGGACTTGCACCGCGACTTCAAGATCCTGATGAGCCGCAGGAAGCGACGCCGCCGCCGACACTCGTCTTAGAAGCCGGAGAAGACTTTGGCGTAGGAGATTCTTAGCTGCCAAACTCATAGATTCACGACATAGGTTGAGATGATATGTTGAGTTGAGACAAGAGTCAACTGTTTTGAAGCCCTGGCCGCCACCCCTTCATTTTAGGTTCACAACGCGGGTTTTGCTTACTTCGCCGGACAGCAAGTCGCAAGCCGGCGACCACCACCATTGGATACCACGAATCACCGCATGACACTACCTTTTGGGATCGACTACTACCTTTTGGAATTGATTATAACCAAATTTTTCAGGCCAATATCCTCTGTTGTCCCAAAGGTCAAAGTCCAACGCCTTTGGTTTCACTGTCTCCGCCGATTGTTCTCGGCCATGCGAGGCTGCTGCAGGGAAGGTCAACGGCGGGCGGCTCTACATATTATGTACACCTACCATCCAACAGAAGCGGAACGGACGGAACAACCGACCGATTAGACTGCTTTTGGTTGTTAAACAGTTTTGTCAATCACTGCGTTGCTTCATCTTTTCTTTCCGTTTCGCGACCTGTTCTGTTGTCACGTTGTGTCTCTTTCGACTCGGCGGGCTATTAGCGCGCTCGTTTGCTTCTAATCCCTAGCATACTGCCGGTGAGCCCACGCAGTGCAAGCAAAGACGTAAGACACAATACAAGAGTCCCATCCTCCACGAGAAAGCGCTTCGGAGAGAGACTGCGTGAATGACGACGTACCACCGATGCTTCGACCTTCCTCT
>JASAMZ010013834.1:0-12589 GCA_030248115.1 Linhomoeus sp. GSCO2_2 | reverse complement strand
GGAAGATCTTCGTAGTTTTGGTGGTTTTTGGCAAAATTTTTAGGTCGTGTGACACATCACCCCCCCCCCCCCCACTTCCAGGGGTCTCAGATCTCCCCCCCCCCCCCCCCCCCACCTGAGGGGTACTATACCCCCCCCCCCTCCCCCCCCCCCTGGCCCGTTGGCGCTTACACGTATGCTATGCCCCCCCCCCCCCATCACCCGCTCTCCCCTTTCAGCCCTCCGAATCGTGAACGGCATCCCTCCAGGCAATCTGGAGACCTTAGAACTCTCAATCGGTAGTTTATTTCTCTTTTTGTCAATTTTTTTTCTCCAAATTTCACCCTATTTCAGGCGATCTTTGCGTGGAGACGATGTTCGAGCAGTTAGAGCCCGGCGCGTTTAGAAACATGAAGCGGGTGGCCTTTCTAAGATTGGATTTGAATAGCAGGGAAATGGGCGCATTGAAAACTATACCCAGAATTTGTCCACAGCTGAATTCCGTCGGGCTTTGTGTGAAAACTGGAGACTTTCCGTATCCGGTGAGTGGGGGAGGGGGGGAGGGGGGGGGGGATGGCGGGGGGAGGGAGGGGGGGCGGGGGGAGGGGAGGGGGGGGGCGGGAGGGGAGGGAGGGGAGGGAGGGGGAGGGAGAGAGGGAGGGAGGGAGGGAGGGAGGGGGGAGGGGAGGGGAGGGAGAGGAAGGGGAGAGGGTGTAGGAGGAAGATACTGGGAGGAGGGGGAGAATGGGGGGAAGTGGAAGATCTGGGGGATGGTTCAAGGGGGTTAGTTGAGGGTGGGAGAGGGAGTTGGAGATGAGGTGAGAGGATGGGAGGGAGGAGAGGGAGGGTCGTGGAACCATTGGGGATGGAGGGAGGTTCAGTGATGGGAGAATGAGCCGAATAGAGGCTTTCGAGATTTGTCGACTTTACGACCTCGCAAGGGATAGGGAGTAGCGCCCAATCGTCATACCTTTAACGCTGAGGGGTTCTCCCCCCCCCCTGGCCGGAGATCTCACCCCCCCCCCCCCCCCCCCTACCCAGCCTGAAAGACCCCCCTCCCAAAAACTGCGAAAATTTTCGCCTGCGGCGCTTAAATATGGCCAAATTTTCGCCTGCGGCACTATATTTAAGCTGTTTTTCATCAAAATTCAGGCGATTTATTTCCTTACTTTTTTGCCGAATTTTTAGGTCATTTTGACCCCCCTTCTTGGTTTTGGAACCCCCCCCCCCCCCCACCCCCGGAATTATAAATTATTATCATGTCTAAATTATAATCTGATATGTGCAAATTTGAAAATATTTTTGTCAGGCGGCCGAGCTCATCATCGACGGCTTCCTCTCCATCCTGACTTCCGACGGGCGCCGAATAGAATTCGAGATCAACAATTTGTCATCGGAGCGAAATTTGCGCGAACTTTTGGGCTCGTTGATTTTGAATAACACCTGTGATTCCATAGGCCATTACAAGGATGACGAGGGGAATAGACTGCCCTTGATTGCTAGGCAGGGGGAGAAGCTAGGACAGGTCGTGTTGAGACAGTGGGATTGAATTGGTTACTGTAAAGTGTAAGGTTACGGTAGTTCTCTAGTAAGCAAGTAAATGTGGTCGAAATTTGACTCGGAATGAGAATGAGGCGGAATTTTGGTGCGTGAAAGCGTTACACAGGTTTTCTGATACTTTTTGATGCGCTCATTGGAGAACTACATACTGTAGCTAAATTAGTTGTGGCTACTCTTTGAAGCTTCGTGATACCGCCGTTGTGTTGTACTGAGCAGCGCTGGAATTTTATTGTCGTTTTCGCCTTGTGCATATTTTTGCGCTTGTTGGATTTCGCGCGCTTGATTTTTGAAAAGAAATGCCCGTGAATTATGCACGTGAGTTTTGTCACACAGCTAGAGCCTACCATCAGCCTACCAGCTATCCCAAAGCCAGAGCTCTATTGACTTAGCATAGTGTGGATAGGGAAGCACGAAAATAGACCGCTACACTAGGCGGCTGGCCGCTTCAGAAGTTCCGAGGTAAGGCAGGTTCTCAGAAGCACCGAGTTAACACTTTTGTGACCACAATAGGACATTGGTTAACTCAGAATGGGCCTCTAAAGTGTCGTATCATCACTAGGTGCGCAGAGCGAAGAATTCTGCCCATCCACTGTAATTTCCACAGTATTAAACGGCAGATTTTACACAAAACAGCGCATTTCGCAAAGGGTTATCCGATGAAGTCAGCTGCGCGCTAGGGCCATTTACATTTGTCTCTCAACAACGGAAAGCGGCTGTGTGGTGGTGGTATGTGAGGAGCGAGCATTCTGTTCTCTCTCTCTGTGCCTTCTTGCAAAGCCGGGTCTATTTCCCAGCTATAGGAATTTGCGAAGTTGCATAGTGTGCGTGCAGAATATTTGAGCTTTACAAAGTTGTGTTAGGAAATTGGAAGTTGAAGAAACTACGCATACGTAGGAGACGATGGTTAAGAAAGCCGACGGTGGGTACGGTTTGGAATTAATTAGTACGGTTTGGAATTAGTTGATCACTCTGTCAGTTTGGTAGCATTGTCACATGCCGCTTTGTCGACAGCCTCGTCAAGTTGCATAGGTGTGTAGGTATGTAAGGCGTCCCATTCGTTTCGTAGAACCTTCTATTTCTCCTACTGAGTGATCCACAACATAGGTATCAAAGGACGTCAAAATTGGTAACGATAGAATAAAGATAAATTGACAATACAAAGCAACAAATTTGAATTGACAATGCAAAGTAAATGAAAATACCAAAGTAGCAACTTTAAACGTCACGCACTGATCCATTGCAGAGATGAAGCAGCTGTTCAACCTCTACGATGAAGAACTGGACGGCAAAATCGACGGCACTCAAATAGGGGACGTCGTCAGGGCCGGCGGACTCAAACCCACCAATGCCATGATCGCTAAGGCTTCGGGTCAGGAGTTCAAGAGAAAGGGTGGGATGCGATTGAGTTGCTGATAAACTGGACGACGACGACGACGACGACGACGACGACGACGACGACGACGACGACGACGACGACGACGACGACGACGACGACGACGACGACGACGACGACGACGACGACGACGACGACGACGACGACGACGACGACGACGCAAGCTAGCAATCTCCAGGCGAGAAGCGTCTGACCTTCGAGGAGTTCCTGCCCATCTTCGAGCAGCTGTCGAAGGAGAAGGAGCAGGGCAGCTTCGCCGACTTCATGGAGGGACTGAGAGTGTTCGACAAGGAGGAGAACGGCAAGATACTGGGCGCTGAACTGCGACACGTCTTGGTGGCTCTGGGTGTGTGGAGTAAATGCCGGTTTCTAGCTGTTCAATGTGTATGGCTGTCTAGCTATCGCTCCATGCTTCGTTGTGCGGATTGCCACACAATGCATTTGTGGCATGCTACAGTATCTCATTCTTTTGCCTGCTGCTGCAGGCGAGAGGCTGACAGGGGACGAGGTAGACGAGATGTTGAAGGGCGCCGACGACCCCGAGGGAATGGTCAACTACGAAGGTATACTGTAGATTTTGTCCTTGGGTGGGTAGTTCTGGTAGCTTTCCATTGACTGTCGAATGTCTACGATATCTTACAAATGATGTTTTACTATATTTTGCTTGACAGTGCTATCGAATTTCTTCTAGTTTTGTCAGGTAATCAGTTCCATGTTACTTTAACTTAATTCAATTTAGTTAAATCAATTCTATTTCAGCCTTCATCAAGAAAGTCATGGCAGGCCCGTTTCCCGAAGAAGAAGACTAGAATATAGAAATCTGATCGACATCTCAAAACTCCGTTGTTTGTGTAGGTCTTGTGGCGCGATTATTATGCAAATGTGACGCCAGCTTCTACCGTAACCTAGGCCAAATAGCTCAAGTGTCAAGAATTCAAATATCAACTCTCTAGCCGAACTGGCCCAGAGCTCGAGCTTCGCTACCATCCACCTATCTCTATTGCCTCTCTGTCGAGTTTGGCTAGTCGTTGATACGGTACTATGCGTATGAATGAGTGCGTACCTACTCTATTGCGACGACAAAGCTGTTGACAAAATGATGCGCAAGCTTGTCGCCGACCGGTGCAATCAAGACAACGTTTAGCAGCGCGGACTTAGGTACCTAATAGCTACGACACTCAGTAATGCGCTGACGAAAGCAAAGACTGAGCACACTGCATTGCCCTTGCTAGTCGGGACATCGCAATCGCAAGTCCTATGGTAAGCACATGTACGGTACGGCATTCAAACTTCGTTGATGGAAACATCACAAAATATTTTACATAACCCCGGAAACAGCAGTCTGTGACGTTGTCCATTATTGCACTTGTCCCGCCCGCGCATGTTTTCACAGCTATACTATTTCAACGTGCCACAGTCATCACAGCGCTCTGCTTACAGTTCTACTTTCTGCTCTGGAGGGAAGAACCGTTCCAAAATCTGCCTGTATGGAGGCGCCTACCCTCATGCGACAAAGGGGGTCACGATTCGCGCCATTGCCTGGGACCGCAGAGAGAGAGGCACACCTTCAGAACTTCTGTCGGCTACTACGAGAATTCTTCAAGAAGCAAGCGCCGCATGTGGCTCAGCAGATGGCCATTGAACAATTGATGAAAATTGTATTGACCTAAATACGGTGGCTATATCACATGCACGTAATTCTTGCAATCTTATCGAAACCGGCTTGCAAACAGAAGAATGTTTGCTTGCGTATCACTTTCGACAAAATCATTGTGTATCGACAACGCTGTCAACAACGACATTGTGTATCACCAATTAATCTACCCAAGTCGCTGCCACATCCAGCCATTCAGGCGCTGCTAATGCGCTTCCGTTTCACCCGCGACAGCAGCCTGTCTCGTCGTCATCGTCAACTTCCCAGGGGACAGTGGCGAAATAGTGCAGGCCTTCTGGCAGGCGCTCGTTCATGAGTATCCATTTGAAATCGCCGTCTTCATCGGCCGTCAGACACTCAATAGTGTTGTCGTTAGACGTGCCGCATCCTTCCACTCGCCCTCCCAAGGCCAACGCTGAACAATTGTGGCCGAGTCGTTTCATCTCTGGAGCCGATTGCACCAACAATGGTAATGAATTATACAGCTTCATATCTCATCTCATTGAATGCTGCATGAAATGCGTCAAAATTACAGAAGTGCAATGTCTGTAAGAAGACACGTTAGTGTCCCGAGAACCTTGCAGAAGAGCCATTCCCTTCTCATTTTGCGATGAATTGTAAAACGGATTGTACAGTACGTTGGTGCAATCGGCCCCTGGTGTGGCGACAAGTCCAAACTTCATTCTCGGCAGGCGCATTCGTGGCGCAGGCTTCCACGAGCTGTCTCCGATGACAAGACTTTCGCATGTGGGGAGGACGAAATTCTGCCCTATGGGACCAATACCGCCGCAGACTAGAATCATAAAGGAGTCATTGTATGCTGGGATGATTGCGGCGCTGGCTAGCACTCTGGGGGCTCTCAAGCGGGGCAATTCTTCCCATGCGCCCGTGGAACTGTCATAGCTGCTGGCGTTGTCTGACACGGCTTCAAGGTACAAAGTCATTCCTCCAATGACGTATAATTTGTTGTGATGGGCAGCAAATGCGCTGCCGATCAGTTGTGGCGCGTTGCCGGTTAGATTTCCCCATTTGCCGGCCAAGGGGTCGAATCGCTGACAAATCGCTTTGGCGTTAGGATAGTAGCGGTGTTTTCCACAGACTATCAGCGAGTTGTTGAAGACGCTTCCGAAAGCATGCGATACTTTCTTTGGAATGGGCTCAATCGCCTCGAACTGGCAGCCCGTCCATTTCCAACCCTTTCGTTCGTAGGGTTCGACAACGACTAGTCTAGCGCGGCCTTTCGGCTGAAACTTCAAGACGCCGACAATCGGAGGGTTGTCCATAGAGTTGACTTCCGGCAACTTCCCCTCCCACCTTGTGAAGTTTAGCCTATTTTCAGCCAGGCGGGAAACCGTCGTTATGGAGTCCACTGGGTGACCAGTTCGATTAAAACCTCCAATGACCAGAAAGAGGTTGTATTTGTAAGAGGCCATTTCGGCAATCGTTGTTGTTCCCTCGTTGTGCACTTTCTGGCCGACGTTCTGCATTCTCTCAAGGATGACAAAACGGTTCCCTGCAACGTTTGTGGCGACGGCCTCGATTGACCAGACTCCATTGGCTCTCTGACAGTAGAGATGACTGAGAGTCTTTACAGGCGACTGCATTGGTGATAGCTCCAAGTACATGAATTGGCTATCGACGACGGTCAGTTCATTGGGCTCCACAGGCACTTCATTGATCTTTTGTAAGTTCCATTCGACGGCTAGACAACGGACGGGGATGCTCCACTGACTCAGCTCTGGCAGACAGGCTGGTTGGACATGCTTCAGTGACTTCGACAGCTCCACCACAGCAATGGAATCTCCATTGAAAGGCTGCATGCGAGAGTGTTGCCAGCGTCCGAGCAGTATGGAGCAACAAGATTCAGCTTCGAAAGTTGAACCTAGAGCTCCCACTAGTTGTGACGAGAGTTCTGTAACTCTACCAAGCGAGCTAGACACAAAACAAGCTTTTTGCAAGTAGTCAGGAAAAGTTTTGACAAAATATTTGCCAGGACGCAGGAGTGCATCATAAACACTCAAACGATGTGCCGATCGTTTGTCGACGACGCAATACGCTACATACCCACTTTATGAGCGAAATGTGCCTGGAGCTACCGGAACTCTAGGGTACGGATGTAGCACCAGGTTACATACCTGGAGTTGCGTAAACTCTGGAGGAGGGGCAGCGATGACGGACTTGCCTTCGCTGCCCTCCCGCCAGAAGTTACGTTAACTCCAGGTTACCCGGGTTACCCGGGACCTCAGATGTCCCAGGGCGCTTTGGACACATGTGTCCAATCGTTCATAAAGCGCTAAGCAGCGTCGCTGTGCCCACAAGCACAAAGGAGACAACACAGCAGGTTTGTGTCCTGGCAACACTGGCCTGTGGCTTGGGAGCAGTCCTTTGATCTTGACTGGCGACAGGTGGTGGAGTTGCAGCGCCCATATGGGACCCCCTGTGGACCTCACCAGACGGCGCAGACAGCGACCCGAAGTCATCAGCCACTTTGGGCCAATAACGGTCGCTGTGCAGCCTGTCAAACAAAGCCCTGCGTTCAACATATATGTGCCGAAAACCAGCAACCGTGGAGCATTGGTCATTCCACACAGACAGCAGCTAGAGAAATCTAGGTTGGCAAATCCTTGCCCGGTCTGTCCAATGGACAAGAGTGTACAATCAGACCTCTACATACTTTCAACTGGTTAGCTGCAGTCGACATTTGTTCAGCTTATGCCGCCCATACCTGGCGTCCTGGGGTTCTGGAAGCTAAGCAGCTTCGCCAGCCATGGCATAGAGATTGCTCTCATGGGCCGCAGAATGGAGGCGCGCCTATCTACCCCACATTTTATCATTGCTCTGTCATCGACATTGGCTAGAACTGGGCCGCAACCAATGATTACGGCAAATATCGCCCAAGCGAACAACATTTTCGAGTTCGAGCGATCGTGCTTGTCACTGGTAGATCGGAGTTTTCGTTTGCAGTAGAAGAATGACCAACAAATGGCGCTCGCTGTCAGCAAATGGACTGCCGAAGCCATACGAGCCACGACGTCTCATCAACATGCCATTATCGCTCGACGCGCACTTTCCAGCCTACTGATCAACTCTGGTGAAGTCGCCGAGAGTAGGACATGATAATTGCGCCGCCATCCAATGGCTTGCTTACCAATGTGCAGCACTAGGTGTCAGTGGAGTGACTAAATAAACGTTGCACAATAACTTGGGCAAATAACATGATATTGACACTGTATTGCTCAAGCTTCACTGCAATCTCAGCTCAGTGGTGTCTCTCTGTCGAGTATGGCTGACCATTGATTTGGTTTGGCAGCGGCTTGTATCGTATTTCCGACTTGTGCAATGGCAAATAATGATGACATTAATACTGTGCAGAGTATCAGCAAGGGAACCACTTAGAAACGTAGCACTGCTTTCGGACATCTACAACATACTATGTACCTGCTTGAATGCAGAGTCGGTTGCAGCGACAGCGAATTTGACAAACTGCGAGTTCTCGCTCGGCAAATGGGCAATCAGGTTTAGCTAGCTATCATAACTGCTGTGCCGCTAAATGTCTGCAGTGCAGGCCGTATATTGACGCGTTTGCAGACAGCACAAAATGATTTCACATAGTGTTTCAACAAAGACGTAGTCAGTTAAACTTCACCAGTCGATGCCCCTTCCTTAATTCACCCAACTACTACATAATTCACTCATTGCGATTGTGACAGCTTCCCTCATCGTCGTAATCTTCCCATGGGATGGTGGCGACCCAGTTTAGGTCATGGGGGAGGGTCTCATCTATGAGTACCCATTGGAAAGCGCCATCCTCATCGGTCGTCAGACACTCTATGGTGTCATCGGGCTCAACAGAATTTTTGATATAACCACCCAAGGCCAACGCTGAACAGTTGTAATCAAGTCTTCGCATCTCCAGTGTAGCGACCAGTCCAAACTTCATTCTCGGCAGATTCGCGCCGCGGGCTTCCACGAGCTTTCTCCAATCACGAGGCTTTCGCATGTTGAGAGAACGACTTCGCGTCCTTTTGGCCCTTGTGTACCCAGACCGCCGCAGACTAAGATCATCCACGAATTATTGTCCATTGGCAGCACTACGGCACTGGCTAACGTTCTGGCTGTCTTCAAAGGGGGAAGGCCTTGCCATTTATCTGTGCGACTGTCATAGCTGTAGGCTTTGTCGGATTCAACATATTCGGATCCAAAGGTAAGTCCTCCAATGGTGTATATTGTGCTGGCATGAGCAGCGAAAGCGTTGCCAATCAATTGTGGCGGGACGCTTGCTAGCTCGGTCCATTTGCGATTCATGGGGTCGAACCGCTGGCAAATCACTCTGGTGTAAGGATAGTCCCTGGTTTGTCCACAAACTATCAGCCAGTTGTTGAGAACGCTTTCGAAAGCAAACGCCACTTGCGTGGGAATGGGCTCAATCTTCTCAAACTTGCAGCCTGTCCATTTCCAGCCCTTTTGTTTATAGGGTTCGACAACTACCAATCTACCGCGGCCTTTTGGGTGGAACTTCAAGACGGCTACAATTGGAGGACTGTCGCTAACACCCGCGTCTGGCAGTTTGCTCTCCCAGTATGTGAAGCTCAGTTTATTTCCACCATTGTCCGTCAGACGGGAAACGGAAGTTATGGAATCCACAGCTTCACCAGTTCGATTAACGCCTCCAACCATCAAGAAAAGGCTGCTAGATGCAATGTTCAATCTGCCGTACGCCGGTCTCTGAAAGGCCACAAAACGGCCCCCGTGCGCCTCTGTGGCGATGGCCTCCAGTGACCACTTTTCGTTCTCTCTCTGGCAGTAGAGATGGCTGTGAGCATTCACAACACCCTGCACAAAGGTTGTCTTCCAGTGTATGGCCTGGCTATTTACCACGATCAACTCATGGAGGTCCATATGGTATTCGTGGAAGCATCGCGAGCTCCGCCCGACCGCCAGACAACGGATGATGGAGTGGCGCTGCCGCTGACGACTGGCCGGCTCTGGCAGGCAGACTCGCTGGGCGTTCTTCAGCGACTGTGACAGCTCCACCAAGGCATAGGCGTCTCCATAGGTAGGCCGCATGGAAGAGTGTTGCCATCGTTAAAAGCATTTCCAGCAGCAGGATTCGGCTTCGAACTTTGTGTGCAAACATCTGCAGGCCGTTGAAGCCCAAAGTTTTGGTCGTGACTCCGCAAACCCCCACAGCTACATATGTACAGTGAGGTCTGTTGTATAAATTAAATAGTGCCACTTTCTCGATGCGTGGTGTACAAGACGTTAGCCCAAGTTTTTAAACGACGTGTCGACCGTCGACGTCGTCGACGACGTGTCACACGACTTGGAACCGTTTTAGAGCAACAAGCTGGGTGTGTAAAAAGTTCAACCTAGACTTTGTGTCTGTCAAATGTTGGTGAACAGTATAGTGAACTTTGTACACATCGTTAGCCGCATCTGGAGAAAGTATCTTGAGAACGTGTACCCTCATACCAAGTGCAGCTAACCCCACGATACGGTTGTCTGTACAGCTGATCTAAAGCTCAGTGATATCGCCGCGTTCGCTATATGTTATCGGCATGATACGACGCCGTTTATCTGATGTTTCCTACCTGTGTGAAAACGTCACTTCCAACAAAAAAAAACTTGCCAAAAGTTTGGTGCGGTTGTTCGTCATCGCGAATTCTTTTGGGGTATGGCATTTCTATTTCCGCGCACATATTCATCAATAACAGCTGTTTTGGCCGTTAGATGCCGATTTTTGAAATTTTTTTAAGTTTATTTTAAGTATCTCAAATTTACAATTTATTGAAACTGTAAAACTATGTCACAAATTCTTGTTGGCATGCGGCTTTGCCATTTCTGCATTCACATTCATCAACAAATGACGTTCTATTTCTTGCCATTTTGGTGAATTTTGACAAATTTTCGCGTATTTCTATCAAATTTCAGTTTTGCAAACATTTTCTTTTGTGTTACAAATTATCCGCTGCCTATGCCCTTTCTATTTCTGCAGAAATTTTGCCGCTAGCTCATTGGGTGAAAAAGTCGATTATTGACAATTTCATATTTCAATTGTAAATATCTCGAAAATGCGATTTACCAAAACTGTAAAACTATGTCACAAATTCTTGCGGACATGCGGCCTTACCATTTCTGCATTCACATTCGTCACTAAATGACATTCTATTCTTGTCAATTTATGAAATTTTGGCAAACAATCGTGATTTGTATTAAATTCCACATTTACAAAAAATTTCTTTTGTGTTACAAACTATCCGTGGTCTATGTTCTTTCCATTTCTGAAGAAATTTCGTCGCTAGCTCATCGGGTGAAAAGTCGATTTTCGACATTTTCGTATTTTAATTGTAAATATCTCGAAAATGTGAAATCAGCAACAGAAACGGTCATCGGATCCGTACTCAGCGACCTCGACTCTACTTGACCACATATGTCACATACCTTACTTCGGTGCGACGGACACACACACGGACAGACACACACACACACACACACACACACACACACACACACACACACACACACACACACACACACACACACACACACACACACACACACACACACACACACACACACACACACACACACACACACACGCACGCACGCACGCACGCACGCACGCACGCACGCACGCACGCACGCACGCACGCACGCACGCACGCACGCAGGCGGGCTCGCACGCACGCCCGCACGCACGCACGCACGCTCGCACGCACGCACGCACGCACGCTCGCACGGCCTCTCTGACGCACGCACCGACGCTCGCACGCACGCACGCACGCACGCACGCACGCACGCACACGCACTCACGCACGCACGCACTCACTCACGCACGCACGCACGCACGCACGCACTCACGCACGCACGCACGCACGCACGCACGCACGCACGCACGCACGCACGCACGCACGCACGCACGCACGCACGCACGCACGCACGCACGCACGCACGCACGCACGCACGCACGCACGCACGCACGCACGCACGCACGCACGCACGCACGCACACGCACGCACGCACGCACGCACGCACGCACGCACGCACGCACGCACGCACGCACGCACGCACGCACGCACGCACGCACGCACGCACGCACGCACGCACGCACGCACGCACGCACGCACGCACGCACGCACGCACGCACGCACGCACGCACGCACGCACGCACGCACGCACGCACGCACGCACGCACGCACGCACGCACGCACGCACGCACGCACGCACGCACGCACGCACGCACGCACGCACGCACGCACGCACGCACGCACGCACGCACGCACGCACGCACGCACGCACGCACGCACGCACGCACGCACGCACGCACGCACGCACGGCACGCACGCACGCGACACACGCACGCACGCACGCACGCACACACACACGCACGCACAGACGCACGGACGGACGCACGGACGGACGCACACACGCACGCACGCACGCACGCACGCACGCACGCACGCACGCACGCACGCACGCACGCACGCACGCACGCACGCACGCACGCACGCACACACGCACGCACGCACGCACGCACGCACGCACGCACGCACGCACGCACGCACGCACGCACGCACGCACGCACGCACGCACGCACGCACGCACGCACGCACGCACGCACGCACGCACACACGCACGCACGCACGCACGCACACACCGCCACGCACGCCGCACGCACGCACGCACGCACGCACGCACGCACGCACGCACGCACGCACGCCCGCACGCACGCACGCACGCCACAACCCGCCCCCGCACGCTCGCGCTCACGCGCGCACGCACGCACGCGCGCGCGCACGCCGCACGCACGCACGCACGCACACACACACGCACGCACGCACGCACGCGCGCACGCACGCACACACACACACACACACACACACACACACACACACACACACACACACACACACACACACACACACACACACACACACACACACACACACACACACACACACACACACACACACACACACACACACACACACACACACACACAC